>LKNJ01004093.1:0-58173 GCA_002120245.1 Maccullochella peelii
TCCCTCATCTTTTTAAGTGGGAGAACTTGCACAATTGGTGGCTGACTAAATACTTTTTTGCCCCACTGTATATAAACAAGAGGAAAAATGAGGCGACAGACGCCATTATACATTTTATTTTATGGCACTTTTGAAAACGTATTTGATATTATGTATTATTTTAATAATATACAGGCAAATATACTTTACATTTACTACCATTTACAATTTGCGCTTCCATGGGTACTGCCATTTTTGTGTGGTGTCAGACAACTGCTTCTTCATGAAGTCGGGGTAGATGGATTTGCCCCGAGTTTACAAGCAGAAACTCCGACTTTGAGTGGTGTTCCATTGTACTTTTAATAGTAGGAGGTCGGAAATTTTAGAGTTCCGAGTTGTCTGGAACACAGTATGAGAGAAGGGTAATGTTAGCAGCTCTGTCCAGCTTTTCATGGACTTGCCAAACACAATGGTTAGTCCTCACTCTAAATGCCTTTTCTCATATAATGTTAAAAGTGAAAACATACTGTTTGGAAAGAGACATGGAATGTTAACCTATTTAGCTAGCTAGCTACAGCTGCTGAATTGTGCCTGCAACAGCTGGCAACCACCAGCTGAAATAAGAAGTCTGCTATACCTCTGTCTGAAATTAAAGACCAACTCTTTAAAAAATTACTGAGAATTCCCGAATGGTAAATCTGCCTCAGTTATTATGCATGTGCAGTGCTGGAATGGAAAGCTTGGCATCCACACAAACAGACTCAGGGCGGCGAGGCTTAGCCAATGGTCAATTTGAGGTGTTCCCTCTGGCAGATAAGAACTGTTTTTACCTGGCAAGTTGACTAAGAATTCAATTCAATTCAATTCAGTTTTATTTATATAGCGCCATATCATAACAACGTTATCTCAGGGCACTTTGTCATAAAGAGCAGGTTTAGACCGACTCCTTATGTGTACAGAGACCCAACAATTCCCACCAAGAGCAAGCACAAGCAACAAGAAGAACACATTCATGCACATTACAAAGCACTATAGATCCTTAAACAGGCACATTGTGACATGGAATTTGTAGAATTGACATTACTGTTTGAGCAAATGACCATCATTGCTACAGGATGCTCTTAGTTTCCCCTAAACATCTTAAATGAGGGGTTCAGACAAATAACCATTTGTGCCTTAAACAGACAGATTCAACTATATCAATCACAATTGAACGTCACCCACATTTAAGACTGAATGAACACTGCAGTTTACAATTTCTAACATAATGACTTTCATAAACTCACTCTGCTTTTAAGAGGCTTTCACTGGAGATTTCTGCCGTAGAAGCAAACAGCCTACAACACTATACAATATTCACCTTCCTCATCTGGCACAGAGCCCAGGGTTCTGAAACAGCAGCGTCCTGTGGGAGGTAATCTTTGCTGGGAGCCCAGTGAGAAATCACACTGTCAATTTTACACATGTCGCGTGGGCCACATTGAATCACACCAGGCAATTTCAGAGTTGACTCCCTTGTAACCAGTGTTTCTATGGCCGTAATTGGATAAGCTGTCAGCTGGGGCTTCACAAAAAGAGCTGGGTCTTACACACACACTGTATGCTTTTCTGTATGTACTGAATATACATTTGAGCAAAGGCATGTGTTAGTATACTACACATTCTGTACACTTTGGATCACTCTGCTCTGTTATTGTTTCTTAGGGTTTCACCGAGTTTGTTCTCATAGATAAGAGCATTTTTAGTTTTAGAACATTGTCTGCTTAATCTGTTTTTGTAGTGCTGCTCCATGCATTTTGTTTGCCAACCTTTTTGTGAGATTGAAGAGGTGGGCCATAACATTTGTTAAATCCCAACACATACAAATCTTCATTTAAAAATTAGGTGTAAAAGAAAGTTCTTGTCTGTCTTTGTTGCTGTTACACTAGGATTTCTGTACGGATTAAACAAACAACATATAGTGTGTTAATCAGAGAGCTTTAGAGCTGTTGGTAGGTGGATTTTGTTACCTTTGGACAGAACCAGGCTAGCTCTTACCCCCCTGTTTCCAGTCTTTTTGCTAAGCTAAGCTGTTCAGCTGCTAGCTCCAGCTTCATATTTGCTGTGCACACGTGAGAGTGGTATCAATCTTTTCATCTCACTCTCAGCAAGAAAGGAAAGAGGCGTGTTTCCCAAAGGGTCTAACTATTCCTGTAAGGTAGGCCTTACTTGCATTTGTATCTTCCTCAACTTTGCCACTCAACTTTTTTTTTTGTCTTTAAAGTTTTTACGTCACCTAAAAATTATTTTGATTATGAAACACGTGTTCCCCATGAGCTTCCAGTAAAAAGTTTCATCCTTTATGGCTATATGAGGTGGTGGTCAGTTTGGTTTTACTATGGTAATAGTATATAGTTCTCAAACCGCTCCTGCAGCATAATTTTTGTCTGCTCTACTTGCATATATCATATTTTTATCAAAATATGGCTCAATACACTGCTTCTGTCTCAATCCTAACAATGCTATGATATGTGAATTCATACACTGGTCTGTTCAGCTCAAATGCTGTGTGCTATGCACATACTCATAGAACTGGAGTTACATCCAGTAACTACTTGTTTTTGCTGCGCTGGTCTGTTCAGCTGAGATGCTGTGTGCAGGGCTGTTTACCCCACCACTACTTTTTGCGAACCTGGACCTGAAAACGTGTTTGCGCTCTCCGACTGAGGTAACGTACTGTTAGCTGCGATTGATGACATTATCTTGCTAGCCACGATTGGCATTCCAACATTCCATCTCCGACTCGTGGCCTTGTCCCTAATGTGGATTAGGCGTGTGTGTTATGTTTGTATTAACCTAGTTAGTGTGTATGTGTGTTAGTTTCCATGCCGAACAAATGTAAGAAATTCCGTGTGTGTGTGTGTGTGTGTGTGTGTGTGTGTATGACTAATGTGGTGGTGACAAGTGAGTGGTGATTTTTAATGATAATATCCTCTCTGTCTTCTACCTCTCTGTCTCATTCAAGGCATTCATGTTTTGTTGTGTTCTTTATCAGTAGTTTATAAATGTAGATGTTACGGCAATTCATGATGTATTTTTGTAAGTTTGGGTCCCGGGGAGAAACCAAATTCTCTTTTGGGTCTCGAGCTGAAAAAGTTTGGGAACCCCTGCTCTAGCACAACCATGTCAATGATATGAACAGCTACAGGACATGCATTGGTTTGCCCATGCCTCCTGCTCTCTCATTGGTCAGAACCACTCTATTTTAGCCTGCTCATTAGCTAGCCTTACGAACCCACGTCCAGTTTGTTTGTTGGTCTGAAATCCTGTTGATGTAGATGTAGATTGCCGATCAGCTCCAGAGCACATTACTTTAGGTTTAACTAGGTTTTATTATAAGGTTTTTAGCAGATATTCTTCAGCACGACAGTTAATTTTCTGTGTCTGATTACCTAATTCATATTCATATCAGTGGACGAATAATGGGACCATTCATAATCAGATGAAGATGATTAATAAATTCAGCAGATCCATGTTGGAAATTTTCATCTTTGCGGGGTGCTGGGCCGTTGAAGTGTGAAAGCATTTTGTTTAAAAATCTAATGAGATTCGACTGTGTTGTTTTGAAATCTTATCTTTATACAACAATGTGGATTCGACTTGGAGCAGCAAACACTCCAGTCAGTATTCAACAGCTGAAAAGAACTTAATTAAAAGTCAGTGGGTAATTATGAAAATCTCGTTAATGCTATTTTAAAAACAGATCTTTGACATAGGTCTTTGGAGACCTGTGTTTTTGTTGTTCAAAGATGTGAAAATAACTGTAAATGAAACACCAACATACCTATAATTAGAAGTGATATATAAATGGTATTATATTCTGTTCTTACCTTTTGTGATTCATTTAGTTAAATTGCAAACTAAGAAACCATTCATAAGTCTTCATTAGAGCCTTAAATGTCAATCCATAAAGGGTTTTCATATTTCTTCTTATTTTGTTCTAATAAATGTTTAGTTAACTGTTCTAGAACATCTGATAGCTCTCTGCACAATACAGTGATCAAAAAGAACGTTTCACTTTCAACACAATGTGAGTCGCCTAATAAAAGGTAAGATTTCTGACAGTCAGTGAAAGAAACTAGAGCACACAAATAAAACTGTCAGCATCTCCAAAATGAAACCATCTTAGTTTTGCTTTAGTTTGTCTGTTTTGTCTGCTTTCCTGTTTGTGCAGGCGCAGAGAAATATTGTAGCCGCTGGTTTAGGCTACAGCATTCTTTTGTCGTGAATCTGGAAGATTATCTCAAGCATAAAAAGTGAACTGAAAAAGATAAACAGAATAATAAGCTGTAAAGAAGTAAGGCAAATGGCTGTATTACACACAGTATACTTGGATTCAGGACAGTACTTGAGGCTGGTTCTGGTGGCCTTTCTTAATGTCCTCAACATTTGCCTGTTCTGACTCATTTCAAAGTTTCAAACCCATATGGTCTTTGTCAGGTAAAGGTGAGTGTGAGCACACCTTTATATAAACAGTTGGTGGTGTCCTTGCACTCTCACCTTTATCTCTACTATGTGTTATCGAAACGTCAGTCATGTCTACACTGAAAAGAAGAATTAGAAACAAATAAGCAGTGTGCAGGAATTTTTTCAGGAATCTTTAAGTGCAGATATGTACTACCGAGCACCTGCATTATTATTTCCTTGTAAAGTTGATATGGTGAATATATATATACTGTATATATCCTGAACAGTTGCCTATTTACACATACAGCATACAGGGAGCAACATAAGAATTTATTTGGAGTAAGTCCAATACTCACAGCTGAGAACAATATCTGGCACTAAATGCTCCACTATGTTCACTTTATCTATAGTTTGGTGCTGGGCAGGTGGCGTAACTTATGTCCAGTGCAAACTTTAATTGCCAGTGAAGAAAGTAGCGTGCCCTGAATGTAGCAAGGCAGAAATTAAGGGTTTGTGTCCCGTCACAGACCTGCAACTACTGTTCGCTTTTTCAACTGTAACTACAAAATTTCACTAATGTTACCCAAGCATTTTAGTGCATTTAGGCTGCGGCTGTGGGGAGCGCAGGGGATGCCGAAAAAAATGCAGCGGCCCTGCTGCGAAAAGTTAAAACAGAATAAACTTTTGAAGAAATGCAACTGAAGAAGAAGAACTTTGTTTACCATGCAGTATTGTAGCATTCTGCTGTTTACCGAGCAATTGTGATGATGGAAGAGAGACTGATCGATCGCCGCCATGATGACTGTACATCAGCTGTTCCAACCCTGCCATGAGGGAGTACAAAGATGTTAATTGCCGTGCAGTCGCTTGGCGTTGTATTGCTCCTCAAGTTGGGATTGCTACAGTCAACATGGCCAGGTAGTGACATTCCCACACCGCCGCACAACCTTGCGCTAAACGCCACAATGCCTGATTTGGTCTGAATACGGCCTAACCATACCATATGCCATGTATTTTAAAAATGTGTTAACCAAAGTTACAAAACATTATCACCGAACGTAATCTGGGGGTTTACAGAAGCTTTCAATATCTTTTGTTCTGTCTGTATATATTTTCAACCTGTGACAAAAGGGGTCATGGCGAGACTTTACATTTTAGGGCCACCAGTCAAAAAGGTTAGGAACATTGCACTAAAGCAACATTTTACCTGGTAGTACATGCACATGGTTTATTGCCTGCTGAACTAAATTGGACCTGGTCTTACAAGCTCAATAACCTGTATTTTCTATTCTCTGTGCAATGAAAACTTAATCTACTCTGGCTTGCTTAAGACCTGTTCATCTGTTAGCATCCGTTCTGAGAATTTCCCTTCAAGGATGAAATAACATTGTGGGTCTCGTCCTACCTTCATACCTCGCAGCAAAATAAAATATTATTCCCGCCCCCCTCCCCAAGTCACACAGGCATCAAAACAGAGCCCTAAGCCTGAGTCACGTGGGCTCTGTTATTGCACCCAACTCAAATGACATCCCACAGTGCATGGAGACAGTAATCGGATTAGTAGTGGTCGTGAGGAGACAAACATAACATGTTGTGCTCTATCCCAAGACTTCCCCTTTAGCCATCATCTTCATCAGGTGCCATTGTCTCCTTATCTCCTTCCCTCAGCGCCTGTCCTCCAGCTCTGCTCTGAGGCCACAACACTCGTAGCCAAACCAATTTATCCAAATCCAATCACTTCTACAATGTATCCGTGTCAGTGTCACAGACAGGGGAAACTGTTGTCCGATCTTTGATTCAATCTTTGAAATGTAATGGATTGGAGGAAATAATTGAATTGCACACTAATGGCTAATCTGACTGAAGGCGGTAAACAGCAGTGAAACGATTACTTCATCACCTGCTCGGAACCAAAAATGAAGATACAGCTTTGTAAAGCCACCACCTCAATGTTTTACGAACATCTTTTTTACTCAACTCATCCTCCCTGTATTGCTTTTGTAGTCCAGTAAAACCCTGGCCATATCGATTGATATGATGGCTGCCTGAGGAGCGCTAGGTTGTAATAACAGCTTGAGGGCATGTCATGGCCTGACTCCACTATTCCTGCAATGCCATACCGAGATGAGCAGGGCACAGGGCAGGAAGCACATAAATAATTCACTGCGATCTCAGTCTGGCCCACATGTAATTTAGCTTGTATCCCCGATGGCTCCACCAAAAGACAGAAAATGTTCTGTTTTACAGATCCAAACGAGACCCTCCGCGGTGATTTGAACAGGAAGCTGAGCTACCTGCCTCCACACTCGAGGCAGGTTAAAGAAGGAAAAAGGTAAGAAAACTGCTGGACTCATCAATATTCCTGCAACACATGAGGCAGTGCTGCAGGAAGGGGGAAATCACAGCATGACTGAACAATTAAAGCATTCATTAACAGGAAATCATGCCAGAAAATCAAATAATCTTTCCCTTAACTACTGCAGTGCTGACTACCTATCATTACTTGTAGATCTTCTGCCAATTTGTCTTTTACTGTCTTTTTCAGTATGAGTGAAACACGTCTATCAATGCACATACTCTACATGTATGCATTAGCTAATTGGTATACAGTAACTGTGCGGCTATCAGCTCACTTATAACATCCAGTCATATTCATGCAGGTGTACAACACATCTATTATAACCTAACACTACGCTCATCCTAACACCATTTGCTGCCACCCCAATCTCCTCCTTATGTGCTATATTTTTGTTATTGTTGATTTAATTTAAAATCTGTTTTACTGTTAGCTTGTTAACAACCTGCCTGATCATCAGACCAGTCATGTTTCTCGCCTCGTCAGACTTCATTGTAGCTATGTTGCATTGTTCCCAGATCTCAGAAATTAATTTGTTGAGTACAATGTTATCAATACATCATTATTTGAAAAAATGGCCAAAAATAGAGAGACGCCTACAAGCTAGTTCAGGAAGTTTAAGATATTTGCTCATCACTCCACAATATCTCTATGTAAACATATCTGTGGGGAGTGATCTGGTTGTAGCCTAGATGCCAAACTCTAACTATTTCTGCTGCTATAATAAACATTTCAAACGTGAGTTGTCTGACTGAACAATAAAGGTCTCAGGTCTCAAGTTGTTATGGTAACCAAAATATAATGATATCAGCAGCCAAAGCCAAATCATTTTGATTTAGGTATTTACACTTTGATCCTTATCCTCTTGTTTGAATTCAATGCAGCAACCCCTCCACCCATTTGCCAGCAGATCCTGAACCCCCCTTACTCAGCATGATACACTGTGTGGTGGTGTTGGTGGACCCCCTGCAGTCTGATTGTGTCTCAGTGAGACGGGGTCAGCTCTTCCCTAGCCTCAACTCCCTTTGCTTCAATCACTGTACCTCATGACTCCACTGATCCCTGTCAAGCTGATCAAGTTTGCTAGTGACACCGCCTTGGTAAACCTATTCAAAAATTTGAAAATAGACAAAGCCACAACAACATGCTACTAAAAACCTTGATAGAAGAGCAATACTAGGCAGTTTCACACATTTGTGGATCCAAATGGCACTAATCGAGTTAAGCAAACTGCACACAGCAAAGAGGTCTAAACTGTCAGTAACGTACACTGGAATTTAATTAAATCAGGCAAGAATATTGTGTCTATTTACACAGAAACAGTTTATGACTGAAAAGACAGACTTTTTTACATTAATACCTTGCTGGTGCTTTTTTAACAGCTGAAGATATCTGGAATGAGGACTGACTTATGTAAGTACCCACAGTCCACAGTTTGCAATCAACAGCTCTACTGGGAACATAGTGAAGTCATTTAGTAGCCATCTGCAACAGCTACAAATCTAATCAGCAGAGCCCGACAGAATGTTGTTCTTTCAACCCCAGCCGCTCAATGTGTCAGAGCCAATCTTTGTCCAATTTTACTCATCTTTCATTGAAAGTCAGGGGTGCTGCTAGGAAACTGCAACTCTGTCAGGGCTGCTCGGCTCACCTCAAACAATTACTTGTAACATAAACACCAAGATTACACCTTCAGAACGTCTACAGTCACACATCTCGAGGAGAGTCTCACTCTGACACATGCATGCAAAAGTAATAAAAAATACAGTAACTAGAGCTGTTATTTTTAGTACAGGCTTGTTGTCTTTTGTCTTATAATGTCCATTTCTGAAAGATTGCTCTTACATTCAGTTCTTGAAAAGATGTAGATTTGGTGTTCTGAACCCTTCACATACTCTACCTTTTTTTGTGGAGTTATTTTGTATAAAGAATGCTTAAAAGAATCAGGTTTTGCTGTGAGCTGAGAAAACTAGTCTTTACAAAGTCTTAAGGTACAGTACAGATCTGATTATGCAAAGGAGCTCATATGCTGTGCTCTGAGCAAATGGGACATCATGTGTGGGTCTAAACGTTGTTACATCTCCAGATCTCTTCTCCAACAGACGTATGCATGGAAGTATTAAAATAACAGGACATTAGTCACTGCAGAACATGTACATCAGTGTAACATGATTTTCAATTTTATTTCTACTCAATATGTTGTGTGTTCTGTACACAATTAATTATTTAAAGGTGCATGCATTTATTTTTTATTTTGTTTGCTTGGGGGGAGCGGAACAAGCTGTAAACACAACACTGACATATCATCACCTTGTAAAGTTGTTATGGCAAACATGTTAACAGTTGCCTATTTACACATCCCCTTAGCTCTGTTTTGGTCTACACCAGCTGCTGAAAAAAAATAACAGTAAAGTTGCAGGACTTAAACAAAAACAAGAAGCTCAAAGAGGCTAAAATGCTCCGTAGAGCTGAGTGGAACTGCAGAATTGGGTGATGATTATCTGCGGGTACATCACTTTGAGCAACCCCTTTCGTGTTTTATACATCATTTAATCCATTGTTAACACAAAATTATTGATTAGTGCAGCTTTAATATTTACTGTATTTATTCAGGTTAGTTCAACTATAAAGCTTACATTGGGAACTTGGCAAAGGAAGCTTCATCACACTGACGACCATACTATTAAACAAGTTTCCCTAAGATCAATTTATATCCTCTAAATTATGAACAAACCCATATCACTAAATAATCCATACTGTTCTTAAACCAAAAATAAACTCTTACCTCTGCTAACAAATCTGCACATGTCACATCATCCATGCTTTGTAGAATATAAATGACCTTGTTAATGCAATTAAATTGTATTCTGAGTCAGAAATTAAATCAGATTATCAGCTCATCAGGTAATTGGTTGTAATAATGGCTCATCAATAGTTAAGAATGATAGCGCAGCTGGAGATGATCTAATACACATAGCTAATGTTGGCACACATGTGTGCCTCTGTGTTGCTGTAAAGGAGAGAAGGAAATCATAGTTTATGAATAAACAAGTCTAATCTGAGCTCTGCCGCAGATTGTTACACAACGACTTTGAAAATCCTGGAATTCAGTTTATTCATGCGGCTTCGCAGGAGGGGAGGGATGCTTGACATGTTCACTGGAGGAGAGCAAACTTCTGCAATATTTTTATCTGATCAGCTTTGTTGTGGTAAAATCCCCTGTAATTGATGACAGACACATGTTCTCGCCGGCAAATCAGTTTAAAAGGGGATGACGGATGGAGACAGAGGTTGCTGGGAGAAAAGCAGCTCATCAGTCTTACCTCTGCCAGGGTGACGGGGGCATGAAGCTGTCATTTTCATTCGCTCAGCTACTTGCTCTTCTCCTCCGTTCACAACTCAATCCACACCAGCCTGCTCTGGTCCACTCTAATGCTGGATTTGTGTCCTGATATTTTAACACTTTTAAAATTCATATGATACTTATGTGAGTCCTGCATTGCAATCTTGTCCATAGATAGTTGTCAGCTAATTTGAATGACTTTAGGAAAAATATTTTGGTTGGCTAAACTGATTGATGGTTTCTGTCAGGATAAATCACATCATTATGATGGGAGGGTTTAAAGCTTTTTTTGTCAATTTGTTATGCTGTGAGACTGGCTCTTAAAGCAATAGTTTGACATTTTAGGAATTATTCTTATTCACTTTCTTGCAGAGAGTTAGATAAGAAGATGGATACCACTCTTGTGTCTGTACAGTAAATATGAAGCTGCAGCCAGTTAGCTTAGCTTAGCATAAAGACTGGAAACAGAGGGAAACAGCCAGCCTCGCTCTGTACAAAAGGTAATAAAATAAGCAGTGGTGGAAGAAGTACTCAGATCTTTTACTTTTACAGGTCTAAAAGTAGCAATAACTCAGTGTAGAAATAAGTCCTGCATTCAAAATTTTACTTAAGTACAAAAGTATTATCTTTAGACTTTACTTAAAGTAGCAAAAGTAAAAGTACTCATTATGCAGAATGTCCCATTTCAGAGTAATGAATATTATATTATTGTTTAATAATTATTGATGCATTAATGTGTTATTCATTTACTTTAATGTTGCAGCTAGTGGCTAAAGCTGGAGATCATTTTTTATACTGCTGGGTAGCTTGTGAATTTCCCTCTGGGGATCAATAAAGTCTTTCATTTGTTGATTATATTTTGTATTATTTATCTGACTCTAGAAAGTAATTAGTAAGTTATCATAGAAATGTTGTGGAATAAAAAGTACAATATTTGTCTCTGAGATGTAGTTGAGTAGAAGTATAAAGTAGCAGAAAATGGAAATACTCAAGTAAAGTACAAATACCTCAAAATTGTACTCAGTACTTGAGTAAATGTACTTAGTTACTTTCCACCACTGGAAATAAGCCTACCAGCACATCTAAAGCTCACTAATCAAATGAGAAATAGACAAATTAAATGATATCATTTGTTTAATCTGTATCAAAAAAGTGTAAAAAGGACAAGTTGTGCTAGCCAAGAAATAGTCTGGCACATAACCCCCCTGTAAAACCAAAAACCGTGTAAAACAACATGTTCTTGCAGTTTGTTTTTTGTGACCTTTTGTGCTGGTAAGCAGATTTGTACAGAGCCAGGCGAGATGTTACCCCGGTCTCCAGTCTTTATGCTAAAATAAGCTAGTTGGCTGCTGCCATGTAGCATAATATTTAGTGGTATCTCTTGGCAAGACAGCAAATAAGCATATTTCCACAAATTGCAAACTATTGCTTTAAATCTAGAATTTTTAAACCATTAAAATATAAAATGTTTCTTTTAGATTTAAATAGCAATTACATTTCCCCATACTGCCCATTTACAGAACTTTTCATGTCACAAGCACCTCTAACTACAGTATATTGTTACTATCACACAAAGCTTTGTAACAAACTGTGTGCTGTTTATTTCCCTTAAGTTCTCAAACCAATAAACATTTGTTTCTGTTCCTCCAACCTGTTTTTGGCCCCTGCAGTCTCTACAACACCATGCTGCTCAAGCACCACTGCTCCCCTCCTGCTCTAAATTGCCTTCCAGGCTGTACACGCTTTCTGTGGCTGGGGAATAGTATTGAAAGCCCAATATGTTGATATTAAGCGATTTAACTTGATAAGAACTTAATACTTCTGGACCCGAGCTTGGTTTTATGAGAGTTTATCAGAATCCTGCCCAGAAATCGAGCATCGCAGTGAAAATGTGATGTAAACTCTGCATCATCTGCCTCAACACACTCATCTCTGTTCTCATTGTGTTATACCTGCATGTTAGTGGAGACAGATTAACATTTGTCTTTAGGTTAGGAAGGAGGTTAGGAATTTGATCACCATCTAGGGCAGTGGTAGCTTGACAGTGACTGACAGCTGATGTCACAGGAGAGATGACAACAGAGGTATAGGAGATGCACCTCCATGAGGACGAAAATGCTACACTACAGGATACAGACAACCGATGGAAACATAAAGACCAGGAAGTCGGCAACCACTGAATACATCCAAACACACTCGCACACACACACACACACACACACTACATGTTTATTTCGCAGCCATTGCTCGGCTACAGCGACAGTACAAACAGCTTCATTAGGCTCTTTGTCGCTGTGCTGCAGGATGGCTGGGAGGACGCCAGAAGGTTAGGAGAACAGCTGTGAAACTCCAATTCACCCAAGAATCACAACATCCTGCAGTGCCTCTGCTAGCACCAAGTCTGTGACCACTCATGTCTGTATCTTACCTCTTCCACAAAGATATATTATATTTCAAACCGACATTTTTTCATATATTCATTGATTAATTGATAAAGACCCCATATAAAACCCCAGTCTTTGGAATTTTTGTGATAAGAAATTATCAGCAACACATCCTCCACACAACATCACTTAATGAGTGCTGGATTAAAAGCTTTTTACTGGTTTTGTCTGTATGTATTGTGAATTTGACTGTCAGCAGAGGATCAGCACAAGTTTCCTTACTCGCGTCTGCGACTGGCTGAATGCAGCCCTGTAAATAATAATGTGGATAAATAATGTACACTAAGTGGCACCCTCGGCCTGCCAGCTGCAGCAGAGCCCCTCCTGCATCCATCCTAGGAGCTGATTATTCTGAGCCTCTGTATCCTGGTCCTCGGTCCAACATACTGGCTGGGATAATTCTACAGTGTTGCTTTGAATTTCACTCGATCAGTTCTGTTTTAAGTAAATATGCTTTTTTGTCTGTCAGCTGCAGTATATCATTGCAGTTTGATAAATATACATCTAATAGAGACACACTGGTGCTGCCTTGTTGACAAAGTGCTGAATCATGTCTAGTATTGACAACCTGGGCTCTGACCTTGGAAGGTGTCTACCGCTGCCTGATTGATTGCAGATGGATGCCAAGCACAACAAAGATTGAGTGATCGATCTGGCCAGGACTCACCGAGCCCTCACTGATCCCTGCTGAGACCGAGGCCCACTAAACTGTCACAGTAAAGAGGAAGTCTTATATCACATTATCGTGTTACACTGCATTATTCCTGCAAAGATGATCCGTGACATTATCCGACATTTAATAAATAAACATTAAAGGTGTGATTACAATGTACAGTGCCTTTACACAGAGGTGGGAGATAGATATTAATCTGAAGTGGTTCAGTTGTTCCTGTATCCTTTGTTGCAAAAGTTGTTACAAAAGCTCAGGAGGAGGGATAATCATGCATGCTGATCCATTTTCCAGACAATTATATCCAACGTTCAATACTTAACAGCAAGTTGCTTGTGTCTCCTTGTTCTGAACGACAGCACTGACACCTCCTGGACAAAGAGGAACCCTGCAGTTATAAAAATATACAGATCCAAGAACACAGTCAAGAACCTATTAAATAGTTGTAAATTCTAAGTAAGATCTACAAGTTCAGTCCCTCTTGAATTAGTCCATGATAACTTTATATTCAATCTTAATTTTATTCATAATTGGGCAATTCGATTCTTTTTGGGACCTCATAAATATGCACCTGTTTTGGCAGTTAATGGAGATATGGGGTGGGACTCGTGAAATAAGATGGAAAACCAGCATGGTGAGCCTGTGGAACAGGCTGCTGGGTTTATCAATCAACAGGGTGGATAGTGAAATATCTTTTTGGGATTTGTCTGTCGGAAGTGAATGGGCATCTGAAATATTTGAAGAATGTGGAATAAAATGATTTTTTTAAAGCAAATGTGGAAGTGGAGGAGTTTAAACACCAGGTCGGGGCTAAATACGCACAATCAACGAGCAGAAGAAATCTGGCAAAAGCCAAAACTGAGAGCTTATTATTTATTTAAAAAAGATTACAAATGTAAAAAATACGTTAAGTACAATTTGCCTAAAAGTCAGAGATCTCTCTGTGCACAGTTAAGATGTGGTATATTACCACTACATATTGAAACCTGAAGACATAGAGGTGTGACTGAAGATGAAAAACATTATAATTATAATAAATATAACACATAATATTGTCAGCTAAATGAGGTGGAGAATGAAATACATTTCATTTTATACTGTCCTTTATAACATGATTTACAACAAATATTGTTTAGATTTGATAGGTATGGAGAATGGAGCTTTAATTGAATACCTTTTTGATAATGTTTGTGCACTTGCTGAATATCTCTGTAAAGCATAGGATAGGAGGAGAAAAGTAACATATGAC
This sequence comes from Maccullochella peelii, assembly GCA_002120245.1. NCBI lineage: Eukaryota > Metazoa > Chordata > Actinopteri > Centrarchiformes > Percichthyidae > Maccullochella > Maccullochella peelii. The sequence goes on from LKNJ01004093.1 coordinate 14,488, forward strand.
AGATAAATCCCTCAGACTTTTGTGTCTTTTTGTCTTGCTTGGATTGGTGGATTGTGACTTGTACGTAGGGGGCTGTGCTTGAGTGTTTGTATATTGGTTGTACTTCCATTGTGGGTTATATCCTAAAGCGTTATGTGTGAGAGGTTTGTTTATGTCTGGATGTGCTTATACGTATGTTTGGATGTTGTGGATGTATTGTGCTGTTAGATGATGGTGGGCTAACATGCCGGAATGTTTGGTTTTTTTTGGTATTGTAATTCAAGTGGTCTGAGAGAAAACCTCTACTTCTGCCCCTCCTCTTGGCTCTGTTTTCAGGCTTCAGAAAATCTATCTCATGACGGGAGACTTTGACCAATAATTGGTCATTTCAGAGAGACGGTGCGTTCGTATTGGCTGAACTACAAATGCAGATGCGCGTGATTGTCCCTTCAGACATTGAAAGTCTGATTCAATGGCAGAAAATCCTGCTGAAAATCCTGCAACTTGTGAAGAATTTCCAACACCTCCTTTGCCTACAACGGCGCATAGCACAAAACAACACGTCCCGGCTCCACACAGAGCTTGGGGCTCATTATGTTCGATGCCATGGCGCTCGTATCAACGTGGCAAAGAGGCATGATGACAAACAGTGGGGAATAACTTTTGAGGCATTGCAGCTGCCTCTGAAGCCTGGAGCGCTCTGCTCTATGGCCTTGAAGCGCTGGAGGGGCGTCTTTGAAAAGACAAGGCCTGGCGGGAGGGACCGCAGTCTCGGTGAGGCTCACACCGTGGAGAGTGAGCACTATGAGCGATAAGGTTTCGCAGGGGAACCGCCTCCTGCACCTGCCGGTGGAAGTCGTGGGTTTCGTGGAAGGGGCTTAATGGAGTGATACAAGGCAGCAGAGAGAGGCGGAAGGTTTTGCATAGGTTGCACAGATATTGCCTAAACCCAGCTTTAATTTTGTCTTTTATTGACTTTCAGAGGGTATACTCCAAGACTACTCACCAGCACAGAATTGCTGGCTTGAAAAGCTGTCCATCATTTTCCTCAGCTGAGTTTGGCATGTTTTCATGCTTCCGCGGTCTATCTGAACCAGGCAGACACAGGGCTTGATGACAGCTTCATTAGTCAAGCTGACTCCTTTCAAATTAATCTGTGGCTATGCATATCTTTCACTTGAATTATTCATACTAGGTTATTTACGGTTGTAGAGGTGAAAAATTGGGAATGGCAAACAGCTTCAAGGCAATGGTGTAAAAAGCTCCTTCACCCTAATGAATGAATGTGACCCTTCCAGAGATTGTCTTTATTGAAGGAGACAGGCATTCTTCTCCTGTGGGATTAGCACAGGTTGTTGTCAATAGGGGATGTTGTTAGTGATCAAGCATGAACAACCTAAAGGTTACACAGTATGTATTCATTAGATTCTGGGGTTTTTTGTGCTCACTTTAAGGTCAGTACCTCATGATGCTTCATGTCATTGCTATATCGACACTGTGCCAAAAGGTATTAGGGCTATATGTCAGCTTTTGTTCCGGTCTATAACACGTCACAAACATGGCCTAGAGCAAGAGACACAAGTTCCCCATGAATAAAGGATCAAAATGAAATAAAATACTAACTTGCGTGAATAATTTATATTATATATATATAGATAGTATATTAATCCGAGACATCAGTCATGATTGTAATGTGTGAATGAGTGGGATGTGAAATGTGTGTGAACAACATAACAGACCGGGAGTATACAGCCACACTAATGGCTCTACAGTATGTACAGTGGTGTTTTATGCTAAATGCTAACATGACGTCAACATGCTGACGTTTATTTGGTTTAATGTTTATCATGTTTGTCATCATCCTTTAGAATGTTAGCATGCTAACATTTGCTAATTGGCATTTAACACAAAGTACAGCTGAGGCTGATGGTAATGTCATTGGTTTTGCAGGTATTTGGTCAAGTATTAGACAAATTAAAATTTTGACCTGATGATGTCCTTAGATGAAAAGTGAAGGGATCCGCACGGTGATTACATTTTTTTTCATAGAGGGACATGAATGTCTGTATTTTATGGTCCATCCAATCCATCCATCCAACATTGGCAAAAATGTCAACGTCATGGTGGGCTACAAGAGACGTCAGGGGGTCACCAAAGTCATTACACTCCATCCTCTGGGGAGCATGAATGTCTGTACACAATATCATGTCAATCCATCTCATGGTTGCTGAGATATTTCAACCAATAACGACATTGCTGTGGCTAAAAAACAACTTTAAAACCTAAAACAGAGGGTGTGAGCCTGAAAAGAAGAAAAACAGATGTTTGTAGAGTTAGAAGTGAACCCACTTAAATAGGTCTGAGGCCCAGAGTGGCCAGTTGGAGAGAATTTCCTGATTTAATGCCTGGCTCTGTGTATTCAGAACCAGAAAGTCAAGCCACCCTCAAAGGCAGGCAAAAAGGGGAGGCAACACAAGCACACAATATAAAACCTCCACATTCTTGACTGTCACCTAGAGTGCTTTCCAAGAGCTAATGGCCTCCTCGCTTCTTTCACATGCATCTTTCCCTTGTGTCTTTGTGCCTTCCAACAGAGATGCAGGAGGGAGATGAAAGAAAGTGACGCAAGGAGTATTTACTGAATCTTTACTGCTCCATCAGTCACGGCACTGATGACTTACAGCTCTTTAGGCTGTCAGTCATTGTTTGACTCTTACTTTCTAAATAATTTCCTTCCACACGTCATGACAGATGTGAAAATAAGATCTGAAAATTGTTCATATTGGCAACACTGACAACCAAAATCTGTTTATTCCTGAAATAACAGAATATATACATAAAACAGCTATAAAAGCTCAAAATATAATCTATATTTGCTTTGTGAAAGGCTGTAGGTACAATGGATCTATCCTTTTCATGTTTAGGCTGGCTATTATAGGAATAATAGCCCAAACATACATAATAACAACCGACTTAATGGCTGAGATAATATAAAATGTAATTGGACTCACACTTTACTTGAATGAGGCAAAATGTATTTGGAAAGCAAATGATGCAAAGGAAAAGAGAAAAGAAGAAGCCTTTTGAAAAAATGTGTTTTCAGTATTCATTCATGACTCAGATTATACGCCCGTCTAATAATTTTAACTTGATGAAATAACAGCAAGGTGTTACAGCTGCAGTTGGTGTTGTTATTTCTGTTCCCAATGCAATCTGATTATTTGTCCTACTACATATAATTGCACATAGACACCAATTTTATGTACACACTGGAGATGCAGTTAGTTTGTTTACCCTGTAACAAAAAACACTGAATACTACTGACTTGTTGCGACATACATGTAATTCTGTCGTTGGCTGAAATTGATGGGCTCAGAAATGCTGCTTCAAGGCAATCACACCACATCTAACCTATTCCTCTTTAAATGGTCATTTCTGCATAAGACTAAAAAAATCAGGCAACATGAAAAGAGAGCTGACGAAGCTTCTGTGTTACGTAACTTGTCAAAGATGAGTCATTCACATAATTTCTGAACCAGACAAAGAATAGTGAGTGAGTTGGCAGAAAAATAAGCCACAGCACGCAAACAATGTTTGGTAGTTTGTGTTAGAGTCGATAATTATTTACATCTACTGAAAGAAAATAGCATTGTAAACCACTTCTTAGAGGAGTATGGTCAGATATGATTAGTAGTAAACTGGGTTGCTTCTGCTCATTTCCTGCCTAAGGTTATACATGTGGGAGTGATGGATAATTGGTTTAAATAGAATCAACAAGGGGCTCTCTTGGTCACTGCACTGAGCAATATTGTCACTGAAGCCACCTGAAGAATTCCCCTATAGGCTACAAATACATCTGGTTTATGATATAGGGTATGATAAAAACAGAATCAGTGATCATGATCACACACTCTGGAAAGAGCAACATTGGATTTCCAATAAATACATTGGCCTTAGGCTGAATCTAGTGGGGGGGGGGGGGTTATTATGGTTATAGACAGTTCAGAATCCCCTTGGATTCTAAGTGATTTTCTTTTCACTTGTTTTTTACTTTTTCTTTCATTTTCCCCATTGATTTTCAGTTTGTGGTTGTTTCTAATAGCAAGGGCTGGCTTTAACCTTTTTGGAGCCCTAGGCAAGATTTTTCTTTGTGCAACTCTGTTCGTTACATCAGTGGGTTATTCAGGTATAGGCAACAGGGAAGTGGACTCAAAGGTCTAAAGGAACTTAGCTATGATGTGGGGTCAATATTGACAACTTGAAGTCAGTCCAAACAGGCAACCAAATCCAACAGGGCTAAGACAGGAAGCAGGTAACAGATGGTTGAAAACAAAGGTAACAGGCAGGTTTACAGAAACAGATATATGCTGAGGGCTTAATGAGGGAACAAGGGACAGGTGAGGTTCGTTTGGGGAACCATGGACAGGTGCGCAGAGAGCAGCAGGCTCAGGCGACTGTCAAAAGGCAGGAACATTTTGAGAGCATCTGATGGGGATGGCCTTTTTCAAGAAAACATTTTTACCACATTTACACTTAGTCACTTCATGCATCTTGGTTGGATTGGATAGCTATCTGATCTCAAAAAAGCTACTGTAAATATTAATGTATCCGAGAAGCATTCAAGACGTACTGATATCAGTTTGACCTTGGGAGATGGTTTGAGATGTGGTTTGAGCCAGATGTTGAAAAGGATTAAATGCATCCATCTCTCCAAGATGTCTATATAATCTTTACTCCACAAATGTGAAACTACAATACGATAATACAGAAAGTACACTTTGTAGCTTTTATGTCATCCCTGATTAGCTTGACCACTGAATGTTCTCTGTGGGTGAGTGAGAGCCCATGAAGACAATAAAACTTTTGTCTTGCTCATAGCTCGGAAGTAGAATTCATCCATGTGTTTGTGTTAGTTCACTGATAGCTATTAGCTAGCTAATGCTAAACTCTTATTGCTGCAACTAAACTGCTAAAGTGCAGAAGATATTCCTGTGACGTATTTGGCAGTTACCAAACCGGTTCAGGTGCATTACCATCACCTTCTGGACTGGAGTAGAGCCGACCCTGACTTGCATGTAGCACGTAGACATTTCACAGTAGGAAAAGCACAGGAAAGATGACTGAATTCCATTTAGCTGGTTCAGTTTCAGGGCCCTGGTATTGTGCATGCTGGCTCACTGTCACATTGTCATGACTTACTGGGACATTTGAGTAGAACATAAATGTTATGAATAAACCAACCAACAGAGCAACACTGCCATCCTCAGAGTTGCATGCTCTCTCTGGTGGAACAAAAATTCAAAAACAACTCCTGGGTAATTACAATCAACAGTTTACTATAAGAATATTAAAATCAAAAATCATGAAATTGCATTTTCACATGAGTTGCATTGGTATTCTTGCCATAAACTTGTAGAACTGCCATCAACAACTTGTGCTATACTGCTGTTCGTTTACCCTTTCATTTAATGCAAGTGTCAAATGGCAATTGCAAACAATTTATCAGTGCTACATCACAATGTAAAAAAGTTTTAAAGGGTTATTGATGGACTACTCCCTAAGCATTTTCTTCCACAGTGTTATGTTATTTAATTAACCATTTTAATTTTCTATGGTTTAAATCAAACTTGAGGAAATGGCAACTTGCAGATGAGCAGTGCGTGAAATATTTTTAATCAACTGAATGCCAGACAAGAAAATGTCTCGATTTCTAGGTATTAAATATTTCAAGGCTTTTGTGACAACAAAAAAGGCTATTTGTATGCAACACACATTTCAGTCAGGACTCAAAACACAGAGTAAGTCGAGGTACGCGAAAACACAGGAAACCTCACACAAAGCGCACAGAAGCCATCCGAACGTATGACAATAAACCCACAAAGGACAGGGACTAGTATAAATAAGGACAAGACTAACGAGGTAACGGGGGGCAGGTGAGTAAGGGGGAACAGGTGAAGACAATCAAGGATAACGACACAAGGGCAGGAACACACAGGAAACAAGACACAAGACTTCAGAATAAAACAGGAAACCAAAACAAAGATTACAGATCATGACAAGAGTAAGTGGTATAATCCCAGGAGACACATAATATAATATGTGAGTCCTGTAGAAAGGCCATGCTGAAATGTGTGCTAAACAGAGAAATCCTCTAGTGGAAGTGACTCTCTTGAAACACTGGTCCTCTCAAGAATGAAATGTGTGAGGTTTGACATTTGGATTGGCTCTACACAAGCACTCGAATCAATCACACGTGCGCTAATGAACCTGAAGCTCCACAAGGCAAAGGCCTTCATTTACATGCAGCAGGTATTTCAGTCCAGCCTATGCTCACATTTCACCTTTGTGTTTGTGCTGCTTCCTCCCACGAGCAGTTTAGTTGGACCACTACGCAGAATGGTGTCTTTAAGAGATAAAGCAACCGGTCAAACAGACTGACTGACTATCTATTACTAGCTGACTGCCACCACATCCCAAAATAATGACTAAAATACAGATCTATTTGACTACTTTAGTGGCTTGTCTAGGTTTTCAGTGCAGTAGTGTTAACAGTAACCAGCTTTATTCATACAGAAAGTCTCAAGATAAGGATCTCTTTTGCAAGACCGACCTGAGAACAAATTGTGTGCATACAAGATCACAACAAGATGAGCCAGTCATATAAAAGCATCACACACACACACACACACACACACAGACGCACTCATTTAAACAATCACACGTATTATTAGAAATATCAGCAAGTTTAAAGTTCCTCAAAGGAATGAGTGTCTCTAACTTCAGTTTGTTTTGCACTTCATTTCAGTGTTAAGGTCCTTACCAGAAATCACTCCAGAGTTCAGCGTTGGTATGAAGAACTCTTACGGCCTTTTCGTGTGATCAATTTGCACATCAATATATATTTTCCAACTGTTGTTTTTGTCATGAGTACATTCACACAGAAGGCGAATATTATGAGGTGAAAAAGCGGAACGTTGATTGATGTTTTTCTGAGCTTTCACACGGTGAATAAAGGCATCAAGCAATCATGTTTTGCGGAATGGACGTCACATCAGAACTCGTAATGACAATGGCAGACCTGACTTGATTGTTTGTGTTTCTCATCACCCTGTATTATATATTATATATGACAAAGGACACAAGGACAGTGAGCAGCTTATGTAGTTTACTTGTGGATGTAGTAGAGTAGGTAGCAAGGCAACGGTGTCATAGCAGGTTTGGCTCGTCACATTAATTAAATACGGGAGGCACTCTATGTAGCTTTTTATCTGCAGGGCTCTGCACATACACTACCCAAAGTAACATAAGACCCTGAAGCATACATATTGGAGCACACATAGGCTTTACATAAGTGCTCCAGTGTTGTGTATATGCAAATCTATCTATCTATCGCAAATTTGCATCGCTGCCGGTATGAATAGTTTTGATGCGAACTATTTAGTGGGAATGCTGATTCAGCATTCTGTTATTTAATGTAAATATTGATTATTTCTGATAGCCGAAGTTGAGTGTCATAGCTCTACTTCAATTTACACACATGCGTATTAAGACCCAGGTATTTGGTACTAATGTGTAAGACTAATATCGCTACAGTTATTTTGGTTCCCCCGTATTTGATAATATAACTTTAACGTGTTTCCGCTACAGGACATATCCTGATCAAACATAACTCCGAGATTCCTTACAGTGGTGCTGGAGGCCAAGGCAATGCCATCTAGAGTAACCATGTCTTTAGATAGTGTGTTCAGAGCTGTTCAGGACCAATTACAATAACTTCAGTTTTGTCCGAGTTTAACATCAGAAAGTAGCAGGTCATCCAGGTTTTTATATCCTTGAGGCATGCTTGAAGTTTAACTAATTGATTGTTTTTATCTGGCGTGATTGATAAATTTAATTGGGTATCATCTGCATAACAATGAAAATTTATGGAGAGTTTCCTAATAATGTTGCCTAAAGGAAGCATATATAAGGTGAATAGAATTGGCCCAAGCACAGAACCTTGTGGAACTCCGTGACTAACTTTGGTGTGCATAGAGGATTCATCGTTAACATGTACAAACTGACTTTACAACACAGGGTTGCACAATGAAATGTAAGTTGTTGCCCCTTCATGATACACACATATATATACAAATATTTAAAGTAAGAATAAAATAAAAATGAAAATATAATAAAACAATGTATAGTTGCTTATATGCATATATGCCTATACACATATAGACCCAGAAAGTGTGCAATGTCAATGTAAAGTTCCATGTCATTTATTTATGGTGGAGTACAGAGGATGAGTTGAGTCTCACAGCCTGAGAAAAGAAGCTGCTCTGTAGTCTGGTGGTACGACAGCGGATACTTCTGTATCGCTTGCCAGATAGCAGCAGGGTGAACAGGCTGTGGCTGGGGTGGGTATTGTCTTTTTACGTTATGTATGTTATGTTGTATATTTTGTCAGCAGCTAAACTCACACATACACAAAGAGTATAAATGGCAGTAAAAAAAACAGTTAAAAACAAATTGTGGCAGTCTGGACAACTTCCGGTGTAGACCCCACCCACTTCTGGTTTTGTGAAATAAACAAGCACAGACAGTAGTTTTGTGTCACACCCTTATTTACAGTGTAAATATCTATTTTACAGTAATATCAAAGACAGGGTTGGCAGTTTATTTGTGTACTTTAAAGACAGTCTAATGATTATACAGTCACACTGAAATTCCTGACAGCTCAGGGAGGAGGTCACTGTGTTGTTGTTGATGATGACAGTGGGATCAATAGCAGGGCATGACTTTCACGGGAGAAGACTTGTCAAGACTCAACTTAAGGTAATGGGGGCGACACCAACGTGAAGATGAGGCAGACATGCATATCAGACACACATGCATACAAGATTGAATAATGAGTTTGTCTTTGTCAAGTACATCAGATGCATGTCTAATGCCTGTCTAATAATAAGCCTCTGGTATTAGCTTCTTTTACATGTTGCTGATGATACAATCTGATGTGATGTGCAGCATGTTTATGTGCCGTGATATAGCTTGTCCACATTATGTAACAAAATCCATACTCTGACTGAAAGCAATATCCTTTTCTATTGATTGCACTGTGTCCTACTAGTTAAAATGGTAATCATCAGTTAAACAGAGGCCTGAAGGCCCCTGAATAAAATACAGCTTTCAGCTACACTTTTCTCAGCCTGTGGGCAGCACACGGGACCAGCAAATATTGATCCACAAAATTCCGCACGTCTACTAATTCGGCCCATGTGTTCACACTGCATTGCATATTTACAATGTGGTTTGTTTCTTTATCGTTCTTATCTATATGCCAGAAAGATTTTCAATGATGCAAAATTTTATTAAAAATCTGATTAAAATTGTGCCTCAACACATCTTATAAAGGGAGAAGCAGTACAGCCGATACCCTGTAACAGAGTTTGCCCTGTCCTGTAGGGAAGTCAAGTCTGAGAACCCTGCAAGGAACCTGTTGTGGCTGAGGTCGAGTCATTCAAGTACTCCTTGCCCTATTCATTTAGGCCTTTTTTTTGTTTCAGAGAGGTGTCTGCAGAATTCTGGTGCAATCAGCAAGCCACCACTGACCTTGAGTTCAGCTATTACTACATCCTTCCAGTCCCATATAACCCACATTTATCAGGCTATAGCTGCTTCATATTCATGGCACAGAGCAATCCTCAGCACATAAATAACGCATTCCTATAAAACAGTGCAATAATAACTGACTTCCATTTTGGCTAAACCTCAACCCATGGGACCTCTCTAAAGGGAAAAACAGAAATCAATTCTCAGCACTGTAGAGATTTCTATGTCATTCTTCCTGAACGTCACAGGTCTAAATCCAGGTATTACATACTGTATCTGGCAGTCATCCAGAATTCATAGAACCTCAGTTAACATATGTCTACAGCTTGCGTGTAGACACAGGGTTAGATAAAGGGGTTGCTGGAGCAAGGTTTTTTTTCTTTTTCAAACAAGTTTGAAAATGAAAACAAGACCAGGTCGAAAACTAGTATATGGCTGCACTGTGTATGGTCAATCTTCTATATTGTGGCCAAATTGTTACACAAATAGTGAGTGGTAGTGTCTATAATGATTATTCCTGGATATTAAATGTTCATCTGCAAGTTTCTATAGTGGTCCCAGTAATATTTGTTCTTAAAGTGTACTGAAGTAGAATGTCACATGACATGGTTAAACTATGTTTGAGTCAAAAATAAATGCAGTTGCAAAAATAATACTTTCCACTCATATCTGAACGTTTGATTTGACAAATAACTTCTAATTCTAACTATTCTAATTATCTATTAACTCCCCCTGCTCTTTCAACTCTTTCAGCTACCAGACTATTAACCAGAACCAGCCGTCGATCCCACATTACCCCTGTTCTTGCATCCCTCCAGTGGCTTCCTGTAAAATTCAGAATAAACTACAAGATCCTGTTGATTACATATAAAGCATTACATGACCTCGCCCCTTTCCGATCTCCTTGTTCCTCATTCCACTTCCCGGCCGCTCCGATCTTCAAATCTTGGCCTTTTATCCATCCCCCGCTAAAACTGTTAAACAAAAGGTGATCGCACCTTTGCTGTCTTAGCCCCAACCCTCTGGAATCTTCTTCCCCAATCGGTCAGATTTGTTGAATCTTTGGACAGTTTTAAGTGTCTTCTAAAAACCCATCTTTATAGGCAAGCCTTTTTATAAATCTCCTTTATGCTGTCTTTTTAAAATTTTTAATTGCAATTTATTTCTCCTTTATGTATTTATTCATGTTGATTTTTTTGTATGTGTGTATGAAGCACTTTGTAACTGTGCGTTTTAAAAAGTGCTATATAAATAAAGCTTTATTTACTTACTTACTCTTTTTGTTTGTCAGAGTGATTATTATTTGGGATGCTTTAACAGTGGGCGGACTGTTACCATTGTCTCCGCTTCAGTAGGTTTTACGTTTTCCAGTTTCGTTCCCTCATGGTGACTATCCGGTATCGTACTGTTGGTCATTTGATGTCCTTTGAAACACCATTGCACTGTGACGCATTGGTGAAGTATGGACTGGTTATTGATTTCTCGTGAAGTGGGTGTTGCAAAATTCTGGGGGTGTGGAGTTCAAAAGAAATGAGCTTACCTGACCCCTGTAGCCTGCTCCTCATCTCTGATTGAGGCTTGGTCAAATTCCACTGCAATATGTCCAGTAGCTTTCATGCTCTGGACTAAAGTGTTGGATGAATGGATTGACCATCCTGGTGTGCAAACTGAATGTGAAAGAAAAATGCGAATGCATTTCAAGGTAAAGATGCAAACAGATTTACTCTTGGACGTGTAAACTGAGACAAACAACACAGTATAGGCTTCATAGCCAACAGTTTTGAAGCTTTGAATTCCTATCACAGCACACAGGATGGGAGGGAAGTGCCACAAGGCATCATTTTTAATTTCACATCAACATGACAATACATTTGACTGGTGTGACATTGATTAAAGTAGTCTCTAACAGAAACTAAATCACTAAAACACTCCCTGCAGCCTGTTGTTTCTCTAATGTTTTAGACCAGAGGTTTTCAAAGTGGGAGGCGGGCCTCCCCAGGGGGGCTCCAAACAGTTTCAGGGGAGGCTCAGTGAATGGAAGTGAAAAAACATTACATTAGTTATAACATTAGTTATCAGAAGGAGATCACATAGAATAGCCTAAATGTGTGTGATTTGGTTAAAAAGATAGTTCAGAGATACAACAGTATTTTGGGGTAATTTTACTGTTTTCCCATTTTCCCAGAGTCAGAAACTAATAAATGCCTCAGGACAGACCTTTTTTTTATGTATTTGGTGTAGTCTGAATTTATGTCAAACGGCAGTATCAGGCTATCTTGGCTCAATTGTTGAGTGTCTATGGGATCAAATAACATTATCATGATCCCATAGGTATCCAGGAATTTAGCAAAACTAAGCAAGTAAACTAAGGGGGGATGAAGGGGTGCCTTTTTCCAAGCTTTGTCTGAGTGGAGGCCCATAGTCTCAGACTTTGTAAACCTCTGTTTTAGACAAAACTCTGCAAGCTTTTTGCAGCGGGGGAAAGGCAGCATTACTTTGTGCAATTCTACTATGAACGGAAAGTAAGAAGAAAAAAGACAAACATGGAGGCACAGAAAGCTGGAAGATGCAGAGAGTCTGTTCTTTCTGTTTTCTGTTTTGCAACGCAGTCTCACCAGGGCCCCCCCCCCATTAAGTTCCACATACTCATCATCTCATGCACACACATAAGTAAGTACACATACAACATATATTTCTATACTAATTTTCATATTTTTATGTATATTAAAAATATAAATGTATATATTGTAATTATTGTAATGAAGCTCAGCTTAAGTTCAATCAGGAAGACTATTTTTAATGCTTCATTCATTCAACCCCCTGCTTCTGGGTGTTTACACTCACTTATCCAACCAGATTTTTCCACAGTCTCCATCAGCCAATCATCTTGCTGCTGTCAAACTTTAAATCTGTTCTCCTCTCGCTTGCTGTCAGCTCTCATTTCAGTGCGGATTCGTTGCGACCCTCCTCCACCCCATTCACCTTCAGTTCACCACATTCAGTGTCCGGCTTGAGCTCATCAGAAGTCCACTCCTCATCACATCCAGATCTTCAGCATCCTTCCACCACCACCACCAGTGTCTAGACTCCATCAGGGGGACAAATAAAAGTTCTTGAATTTTGAATCTGGAATATACATTTAATTATTTTGAGATAGAGCAATGGAAGTACTGATGTGGAAATAAATGTTTTGCAACTGTATAATTGATACTGAAGAAAAGCACAAAATTGAATCACACAATTGCTGGTTTAAATAAATGCTTTAACAGATATACATGATTTGATGCTTGTTTCCAGGTGAAATTGGGTCAGTTGTTTGTTCTGAAGCAATTACTTACTTTGTAAGGTTTACTTGACAAATGGCTCTTGAATCAAGTTGTTGAGATAAAACTATGTATAGACTATGAGGTCGACTCAAAATGTTCAGTAAAAGCAAACAATTGTCCCATTTGATCACTGTATAATGGCGTAATGGACTCACAATTGAAAATGAAAAAATGCAATGCATGTTATTCAGAAAGAATTTGAAATAAAAAAAATACTTTTTATAGGAATGTTTTAAAATATTCCTATAAGCGGAATGTTTAACAAGTTTGAAGCAATGTATAAACATATAAAGACAGCCACTGACAATACTTTCATTTCTTAAAACATGTAAGAGGAATACAGTTTTTGACTTACTGAATTGTGGTGAAAAAATATGATGTTGATGGTAATATTTTTGCAGTGTATCAGTCTGCTTGCTTGTAATTATAGCACTTTGGGTTAAAAAATCGGACTAACTCTATACAGCCTGAGAACAAGCAGCAGCCTCCCCCCTCGCTGACATCCCTCCCCCCTAAAGCTTGACCCTCTTGCCTATACATTAGTGATAATCCATCACTCTCCAAAGTATGTGGCACTACATTTAAGTGTGCCATTTCAAAAGCACAACTGGACTTTGTTAGGGGCTGGCAAGGAAACTAATGCTCCACTGGAATTTACAGACTGCTGCCTTCCAACACTGGGTTATATTATATATTATATTATTTTTTATTTTTAGTCTAATGCCAATGTTTATCAATTCTTGAGAACTATCCAGTTAAGTTTCTTACCTGAATTATATCATTAGAGTCAACTCATCCAAAGTTATGTCTTTGGATGTGTGGTTTGATATGTGGAATCTCCACCCAAGTTTTAGCCTTTGCTGTTTTAGCAACCAGACCACGTCGGTTTCTGAGCCACTGCATTAATCCATGTTCCATAAGGCTTGTGCATAGTATGGTCTGTGTGTTTCCCAAGCAGGAGAGTGAATAGGGCAGACAGGGGAGAAGACACTGAGGAAGAAAGATTCATGAATAATAATGCATAGTGGGGCCCTGAACACTGGCTATGAGACTTTTATTGGTGTGGGATGAATCTATACTGTAAGCCTCACCTGCTGGGAGCCTTGCCTCCCAAAGCCGGTGTCATCCCTAATAATTTATAGATGCAAAACAGAGGAAAACATTAATCAGAAATGTGCCAAGTGTCTACAAGCCTTGCAAATGCTTTGTTTCTAACAATCAGAGTGAAAGGCGATATGCAGCAACACACAAAAACAAAGCTTCAGTCCAGTCCTTCATGCAACACTAATGCCCCATTCCTGGCTCTATTCAAGTTTGGCTACAGTGAAATAAAGATATGTTTTCGCTCTGAAATTGATATGAAGGGCTGCCAGAGCATATCAGATAACAATGAGTTTTATATGCATTTTCTGCCTGTCAAGGGCTGGTGCAACTTCACATTTTTTGTTGACATTGAAGAAAAACAGACAGTGTTTTCAGTCACACCCAATGAATGTACACAAAAAGCATATTTCCCAAGAGAATCTTTGAGGACAAACCTTAAAATGTTCATGGACATAAAATAAATGCTGCTAGCAAATAATCAGAATTAATATTCACCTTGTCGTTCACCATTATTTAGCCATGGAGGATGTGCTGAGCATGTTTGCTCTTTTTCAGTAATATGCTGCTTCACTTTCACACTTACACACATTCACATTGGGGAGGTGCAAAATGCAATAAGAGTTTCCTGCTGATGATGACCACCAGACACATTCACCAAAACAGGTGAAGGTGAAGAGCCTTGCTCAAGGGCACCTTAACTCAGGTACCCTTCTGACAACGCATGCGATTGGTCTGAGTTTCCTGGGCCGCTAAACCAGTGCTAGAAAAGCTGTGCCGGTCAAAATACAAACACAATTCAATTCAATTCAGTTTTATTTATATAGCGCCATATCATAACAAAGTTATCTCAGGGCACTTTTTCATAAAGAGCAGGTCTAGACCGACTCTTTTTGTTTACAGAGACCCAACAATTCCCACCAAGAGCAAGCACTAGGCGACATTGGCAAGGAAAAACTCCCTTTTAACAGGCAGAAACCTCGAGAAGAACCAGGCTCTGGGTGGGGGGGTCATCTGCCTCGACTGGTTGGGTTGAGAGAGAGGAGAGAGAGAGAGAGGGAGAGAGAGAGCAGCAGGAAAGAGAACATACAGTAGTACAGCACAACACAAACACACATCTCAGAGTTAGCCACTAAATTCAGGCACTTATCAGTACAAGCAGTGTAATTTTCAAGAGGCCTCTTTTCAAATACCTTACCATAAAACACAATTGGACATGTAATCATTTGAGTTAGTCCCACCATATGGAATAACAGCAACAAATATGAAAACGGAGCCGGTCAGTTTTCAAAAATAAAATTCAGATTTTCTGGCATTTGTCGCTTTTATCCCTACCTAAGGAGAAAAAAAGTAATGACCCCTGGACCAGGAAGTTCATCCAAAGTCACTGGTGTGAGGTAAAAAGGGAGGAATTCTAATATGACATCTTGCACAGGCCTGCCTTCAAACGCCAGTGTGTGACCTTCTTGACCTCCACAAGAACACCCACTGGCCTCTGCCACAGTGATTTATGCAGCATCAAAATAACGTAAAGTGTGACTCCTCTGAGGGCTGGCGCTGTAGATGGGTGTAACAGATACCTCCCTTGGAAGTTTCTCCAGATCTCAGAAAGGCCATTAGTGTTGTTTTGAACTCTTAGTCCAAACATGTTAAATGATACAGGCTTTCAGAGAGATGGACAGCTACAGTGAAGGTAGTGACAAGACATCCTTTCCTGTGGATGGCCTTGGCTGCATGTCTGTGCTAGCATAGTCTTGACAGATGGTGAAAGGAAAAACAGAGTTAGTGTTGAACTGGTACACCAATTGACTAAAGATGTTGCTGGTTTGTGGATACGTCAAATTCCCCAAAGCTTTCAGTTTTCGTGACCATTTCACCCCACATCTTGGTCCAGAAAGTCATGGCATATTGACAACATACTATACATTACTATACAATATGGGTTTAATATCCAGGGTTGAGGAAGCTACTTTAAAACTGAAGCTAGTAAAGCTACGAGCAACTCTTCATTGGGAGTAGTTAAGCTAGAGCAACACTACACTGTCCAAAGTAGCTGGTGACAGCACAAGCTACTCAGAATTTTTTTTTAACACACTGAAGCGATAACACATCAAGAAACATAGTATTAAGCAATATAAAGAACAAATGTTACAAATAGCTACGCTACCTAATCACTACTGGCAACTATAGCTAAACTTGTAGCGTCACTACACAACACAACACTGTTGATATCCTTCAAAGCTGCATTCATTGTTTTTTTTTGTCTACTTAGAGTCTGTGTTTTCAAGGATGGTGAGCAGTTTGTTTGCCTCTAACATATTATTGCTCTATAAAGTTGATAAGGCTAACATTTTAGCAAACAATTGCCTCACATGTGCCTCACAGACACAGAGCAACATTAGCATTCATTTGGAGTTGTTTGTGTCCACCTGACGAATGTAAGTCCAGCACTCACTTTCCTTTAAGCTCCAGTTTGGTGTCCAAATCATAAGGGAAATATCTGGGTTTTTGTCTTGCTAGGTGCGCCACAGTCTTAACCAGCTAGTCTCTAACATTGTCTATCTGCTGTTTGGTGCTGTACAGGCAGCATACTTAGCTCTGCAGGTTTATCAGAGCTTTATTGCTGATAGCCTGCTGCTGCTGGAAATGAGGTTGACAAGAGCAGAATTTGGAGGTCATAAAACAAAAGAATAATGAGCTAAAAAGCTACGTAGAACTGAGCAGAACCAAAGAGCTGGGTGATAATTTTATGTGGATTTGTCACTATGACCACACCTTTCACATTCCATATAGAAATTTAATCCATTCTCCATATTATTAGTGGAGCTTTAAGTTCTTTGTGTCAAAATATCTGATGACAAGACTACAGTGCTTGTTTACAAAGGACAATAAGTGATGTGGATCGCACGCTTTCGAGGACCTCTCCAAACCATGCAAAATTAATGAATAGCCCAGCAGAGATACCAGCACTACATTTTTAATGCACCTTGTCACCAGTGGGGCTACCGCAGCATTCTCCAGAGATACCGATTAGCAGGAGATTGAGTGACAGATGACACCCCCAGAGAGTGCAGGAAAAAAAGAGAACGCTGTTGCGGCTGTTGTCCACTGAACACATCGATATTTCATTAAACAATGACAGCGCCTCAGGCTATTTAATGAAGTGTTTGCAATGTGATTTGGTTCTTAATAGCAGAGGCATTAAGGAGTATCAGGTCCACACTATAGCTCCTGTATACTAAACAGCAAACTGTGCCAAAGCCTTATAATGCACAATTATCAATACTGTCAGACTGGATGGGGAAGATGAAGCTGGTGAAAGCACTGAGTAGGTAAAGCTGAGAGCTATGCAGGGAGAAAAAGATGACACTCTGCATAACTGCTTCACCTTCAACTGCTATGACATTAATTATAGCCAGGCAGCAGGAATTAGATGCTTACCTGTTGGAAATAGACTAAATAAGCAAAGCAGTCCTCTGGTAATATGCTGGTCACACACAGCAGAACTTGACTTTGATCCAAAATTTCAAGGTCCACTAAAGGGCACCATGAACAATGGTATGTGTTTTGTGGAATGGGGGATGTATCAAGATAGTGTTTGTGTTCGAGGAGCTAAAAGATTAGTTCCTCGTGCAAAAGCCGAACACTACTCTGTGCACCAGGTAAGAGAAGTGGAAAAGCAAAACAGCAGAGTGGAATAAGGTGTTGTGTTTAGAGACAAGGAATTGTAGCTGAAATTACATGTGTGGATTTCTGTGCTAATGAGTGATGTGTGGTTTTCATGCCGCTTCATTAGTTTCTGTTTGAGGCAAAGCAGTTGGATGGTCTAGGAGCATTACATTATTTAGTGGAAGGAAAAACCACAATGAAAAATGCTGGAGAGATGAAGTGATAACAGGACCAGACTCATATATTGGACTGGTGTATGACTGATTACCAGATATCATCCACTTGTGTCTTCCTCTTCTGATGTAATAGAGGTGCCTCTCAGACCACAGCTATACAAATGTCTGTAAAACTAATTTAATGCATCTCCAGTTTTTAATGTGCTGAGGGAAATGCTGGTGAGCCTTGTTCTTTGTGTTGCCTTTATTGCAAAATAAGAATGAACTGTTATTCAAGATTAATTTAAATGCATCTGAAGATGTATTCCCATTTGAATTGCTTCGATATCTTCAATTTTACTCTATGGGTAATGTAAAGATCATATAGGTTTTTGTTATGACCACCACTAATTCTTTCAACTTTGTTTCTGAGAGGTAATGTTTTGTCTGTCATTTTGGCATGGTGGATGGGTCTAAATACTACAATACCCATGAGCCTCTGTTGCCATTGCTGTGGAGAAGAAGCCAGTCAGAGACTCGAATCAGAGCAGTACAAATTCAAAACGCTTCATCGTTGATCAAGCCATAGTTTCTGAATTCCTCCAAAATTGACAAAGAATCATCCAAAAGTAAATTTATTTCAGCTGCAGATTGTATTGTTAGTTTTCTCAACACCATTATTTTTAGCTTTCTCCCACTGTTAGTACCGCGCGTAACAGAATTTTAGGCTCTTTTAAGTTTCTTACCAAATTGCACCTTGGGAGTTGCAGTTAACGTCTCCCCCATGGTTTAAAGATTAATGCTGACCCAAGTAGAAGTGCTTAAATTGTGAGTCATGTAACATTGTCTATGTGAAAAATGTATGTGAATTTTACTTCCGGAATAAGGGGCACCCGAAATAGCTCCTCTACTCTATTAGGTGGATGACAATTAACAAGATAATTTAAGCCTGATAACAACAGCTAGCGTGGATTGGTTAAGCCCCGTTTGATGAACAGGACAATTTGTTCAGTCGGGTTATCATAACGCTGTATTTTATGGATGTAATTAATTAGCGATGTCCTTAGTGATGTCCTTAATTACGTTTTTTTGGCCCCGATCAGAGTCCTTTAATAATTGCCCATAAAGAGTTCGACACTTCTACTTATCCAACACTTATATTTACCTAAATGTTTAGTAAATATGTATTGAATACACATTGAAATAACAGCTGTGGCCTTCTAAATTCGGCACAATTAATCTATTGGAGTTGTTGGGACTATAAAAACACTTACAGAGTGATGCTTCTTTTATCTCATAAACAATCTTTGGCAAAGTACAGACACCTGCTTGCAGTTGTCTGTAGTTGCTTGCAGAGAGCACACAAACCTGACAACGAATAAGTTTTATTATGGCGTGCCATCAATGCATTCACAGAATTACGTTAATAAAGTGACAGCTGATATGACCTGCTGCTGGCGACATTTGTTCTTTTAAACAGCAAATGTGATGGTCAGCGCTGGCTAAAAATGAGAAGCTGACAGCTGATAGTTTTGTGCACTGCTCTTTGGTAACAAGAGAGCTGAGATAACAGATTTGTTACCGTCGGAGTTTAGCGAACCGGTATATTTTCCCAACCTGGGTGACAGAACACAGTGCGACCAAATCATTTTTCACATTCACGCTGTAATTTTCACACTCATATGGACCGGAATGCTTGCAGTGTGGAGCCTGGCTATCATTAAGGTTGTTATGTTCAGTTCAGTATAAAAAGGATCGGATTTTAGTTTTCTCTTCCAAATCAGTTTGACTAACCTAGGGGTTTGTTCACAACCTGTCCGCTTGAGTTTCTTTCGCCATGAAACTTATTTTAAGCGATGTTGTTGCATTCTGAGATCTCAGCTTTAGTGAATACAGTGTTATCATAACCATTAGAACCCCTTACCCTGGTAGCCTAGGTGTTTAAGGCACCAACCATGAGCCGCAACATCAGCATGTTGTTCCCCATCTCTCACTCCCCTCATTACCTGTCATCTCTCCAAACGTCTAAAGGTATAACATTCTCCCCCAAAATACAGAATGCAGAAGCCATTGTCCAAGATATGAAACTAAAAACAAAGTTGTAATAAACCATAGTTTACAACTGCTGGCATAATTGCCACAGAATTGTGTATATTCATGGTGCTGCACATGTGAACACAAAATATTTTGGAGACAATTTGACTTTTCATCTGGCACCACTGTCGAAGTTTGCCCTTAAACAGCATTTGGTCCACTTCAAACTTCATATTAAAAAAGAAAGAATGAAGGAAAAGACTACGAGCCAGATTTTAATACAATTTGCAATGGATATTTATATTCACCAAAGGATGAATCCAAAATTTTTATTGACCCCCTGACCTTTCTTCTAGCACCACTGTCAATCTGCCCTTTTACAAAGAAAAAATCATTTTCTAAGGACATTCATGCTTCCAAAGAGATAAACCCTTTGGCCTTTTCCCACGATATGAAAATAAAACCAAAGTTGTAATAAACCATAGTTTTCCTTTAACAACTACTGGCATAATTGCCACAGAATTGTGTGTATTCCTGGTGCTGCTCATGTGAATCCGTTTTGGAGACTGTGGATTTTCATCTAGAACCACTGTCAGGTCAACGTTTGCCCTTGGTCCACAACCTCATATTTATTTAAAAAAAAACAAAAACTCTACAAGCACATTTTAATAAAATTTGCAATGGATATTCATGTTCACATGACAACATTTTTATTGACCCCCTGACCTTACCTCTAGCACCATCATCAGTCTGCCCTTTTACACAGGAAATGTTTAATAAATTAACATGAATTTTTCTAAGGACATTCATGCTTCCAAAGAGATAAACCCTTTGGCCTTTCAACACCAACTCCATTTTTATCCACATTGGTGGTAAGGCTGTATGAATAGCAAAAATGCTGGAAATTATTGATGCTTAATTTACAGGCTGCTTAACAGACAGGTATCGGTGCTTGTTTTACTGTTGTAAAGTACACTGTTTTGGTTCATGTGGTTCATGATACCACATTACTGAAACCCAGTAAAATGTTAAACCTTGGTTTAGGTGTTGAGCAAAACAACAAAATGGGAAGTTCATGTTATGATGAACATTTTATCTTCTATCAATATTAAATGACTACAAATTTATATTTTAAGTGTCTTTATTATAAGGTTTGGTATACATTATGCCTTATAAATTGTAAATTAGAAATAACTTGTTCTTCTTGTCAAGATAAGGATGGTTAACTCTTGCTTCACCACAATCATCATAATTATCATCATCATTAATAGAGGCAGCACTAGCCACCCATGTACCCATAATGAACAATAAAATAAATACAATAAAATATTATCATCAGGAACTGTTAGCCAGAGAAGAAGCCACCTGAGACCTGGCACAATGGAGCATACATTGTCTGGTCTTCCCAAAAAGACCATCAGACAGCTTCAGCTCATTCAGAACTGTCCTGTCCTTAAATCCTTACACTGGCTTCCTGTTACTTATAGAATAGATTTTAAAGTGCTGCTGCTAGTTTATAAATCACTCAATAATCTTGGGCCAAAATACATCTCTGATGTCCTTGAAGAATATAAACCCAGTAGGGCACTTAGATCTTTAGGAAGCAGTCAACTGGTTGTTCCTCGAGTCAGAACCAAACAGGCCGAAGCAGCTTTTAGCTGCTATGCTGCTCACAGATGGAACCAACTTCCTGAAGATCTTAAATGTGCCCCAACTTTAGCAACGTTCAAAACTAAATTAAAAACTCTGCTGTTCTCCACTGCATTTACATGACTGGTTTCTCTAACGCACTTTTATTTCCTCTTACATCTTTTTACTGCACTGTAACTGTATTTTATTTAATTTTATGTATTTTATTTGATTTTATGTATTTTATCACATTTTAAAATGTTTATATTTTTTCTTGATTGATTTTATTCTTATTGTTTTGATTGTTTTTCTTTGCCTATGTAAAGCACTTAATTGCCTCTATGTTTGAAATGTGCTATATAAATAAAGCTGCCTTGCCTTACACTGTTCTGTAAATTCTCTAAATAAAAACCTTCAAAACAATCAAATAAAATGTAATCAAACATTTTGTACTGTTGCATAAACACATTCCCAGACCCCCATCATGATACAGTGTTCTCTTTACACACTGCCTGGCTGAACTATCATTTCCTGAACAGAGCTGATAAAACACATTCCCCACTCAGATAAACACTTGTCATTGTAACTGTAAATCTTCAAAGGACAATGCATAAGCCCAGACTGGTTATAGAGCCTGTACAGCAGTGTATTAAAACCAATAAGATTGAATTGATTATGATTTTTATTGTCTATTAAAACATTTACTGCTATATATTGACACATGATATGATATAACCAACGTATGTTGCAACACTTTAACAAGACAACGTGAATATCAGAACATCAAATGAACAGCCCTGTTGTAGGCTTATCATGTATATATTAACAAGGTGATGTACTGTAGCAGAGCTTCATTTGAAGTGTCGAGTTTAAGTAGCTACTATCATTTCTACTAAGCTGGGGTAGGCAAAACCTGTGCAACCAATGCAAAACCGCCTCTCTCTCCGCTGCTTTGTATCACTCCGCTAAGCCCCTAAAACCAAACCCACAACTTCGAATGGCAGCAGGAGTCGGTTGCCCTGCGAAACCTCATGACTTGTAGGGCTCACTTTCCACGGCTAGACCCCGGTCTCTCTCGTCGCGACTTGTCTTTTCAAAGACGCCCCTCCAGTGCTTCGCGGCTGCAAGGTAGAGCTCCCCAGGCTTCAGAGGCAGCTGTGACATCGTCTAACAGCAGGATGAGAGGCTAGTACACCACACACACACACCATCTCCCCTCAAAAGTTATTCCCCACTGTTTGTCATCATGCCTCTTTGCCACGTCGATACGAGCGCCATGGCATCAAACATAATGAGCCCGAAGCTCCGTGAGGAGCGTGTTGTTTTGTGCTATATGTTGCTATAGTTGTTTTCGCTGCCCATTCTGGCTTTGTTTCTTACTTTGTTTTGTCTTGACTTTTATTAGCTATTACAAGCTGCTCTCATCTCATCAACTGAAGTGTCATGGATCCAGACACAAACTCACTCTTGTAAACTATATTTTGAGAACAAACAAGTTAAATAATTTAGAACTTGCCACTACCGCACAGAACAACGGTTCTGTGCGGTAGTGGCAAGAGGTAGACCCAAACGCAGACATTCTCAGAGGGTAGGATCAGTCGAAAGGTGTATTGTTTGTAATGTTTACAGGTGAGTGGAAACATACAAACAGAAATAGATACAACAGGTGGCTCTGGTGGTGACGAAGGCTCTGGCGGCGACGAAGGCTCTGGCTCTGGCTGTGGCTGTGGAGACTCTGGTGGCGAGAGGGTGAACAAGTCCGTGACCCACGGAAACAACATTTCCCTTTCCCTTGGGTTGGCATCTGCTCTCTCCCTAGCCATGGACAGGGCGGTCTCCCGGAACCCGTTGTACCCCCTCATCTTCCACAGGAACTGGAAACGTTGGCAGTCAGCCATGAGGGCCCCCAGAAGTTCCCAATCAATGCCTTCTTCAGGCGAAGGCTGGACGGGACCAGAGGATGCAGCCGGCACTGGGGATGACAGTGGCGGCTGCCCAGCAGGAACTGGAGAAGGCAGCGGCCCAGAAGAGGCGAGGGAAGGCTGCTGCTTCGGCTGGATCACCCGGACTTGACATTTTCGTCTGGGCCACAGAGCCAGGGCCAGTTGCTGCTCCCTTAGCAGCGCGATGAAAGCAGGAGGTGGATGTCTTGGCAGTGGCACGGGAACCTGGGGCTGCGCAGTCGGCAGCGGCACGGAGATTTGGGCTGGCAGAGGCGGTTCCATCTCACCGTAGGACCGGGACCCCTGACGCCGCCGAGCGGTGACCACGCCTCTTGAGGCCTCCTCGGGTACCCGGGAATATCGCCAGGCAAGAGCCCTCCAGTCCTCGGGAGGGCTCCCCCACCGGCCCGTGTATGGTTCTTCCCACTCGTTCAAATCGGAGTGGTACATGGCGAGAAAAAGGGAAGCGGAGACGAACCGCTCTCTCACCCCATGGTCTGCTGGGTCTATTTCGGGTCGGGTCATTCTGTTAGGTTTTGTGCGGTAGTGGCAAGAGGTAGACCCAAACGCAGACATTCTCAGAGGGTAGGATCAGTCGAAAGGTGTATTGTTTGTAATGGTTACAGGTGAGTGGAAACATACAAACAGAAATAGTCCAAACAGCTAAACATGAAGACTCTCCCGGAGCACTGAGAAGGATCCTGCAGGAGAGTCAAGTCCAAAAGGTTGGGATGAAGCAGCTCACGGAGTGTGAAGCGTGGAGCAAACAACAGGCACAATAAACATGGCGCGGTAGACATCTAGACAGGCAGCAACAGAAGAAAATGACCCGACAAGGCACACAAGCAAAAGACAGGTATAAATAGGCAAAACACTGACGAGGGAAACAGAATCAGGTGAGAGATGAGACACAGGTGGATACAATCAAGGGAGACACCAGAGGGAAAACACCCACAGTGAACATGAAACAAGACCTTCAAAATAAAATCCATAACAAAACCCAGACAAGTCCATGGACCCTAACAAGAACACGGAGTTCCCCAGAAACAATGGGGATCAGTGATTGGTTGTTAGGTACACACATTCAGAGCTCATTCACATTTCTGTCTGGCTGATGATTGGTCTACTGAACATGCTGCTTCTCTCCTCCACTCACTGAACCCAGTCAGTCCAGAGAGCCACATGAGAGCACATTCACTGAGGATTATTGGCGACCGTCTTCAAGGGAGAAGAGTTAAGGTCTGCCCACATAGCCCACCAGATATATCACTAGGCACTTCTTAAAAACAGTCACTAAAGGGGTCTTAAAAGTCACCAAATCTAGTGAAAAAATTTGCTAAATTATACATAGCCATAAACTGTATGATCTCCTTAATCCACTATTGTCGAGTCACTTTGCTTTGAAAATACACATATTAATAAATAGATACTGGCTCTGTTTTATGTTCAGATCCTCAGGGTATGAATTCATAATACATTTTCCAAAAGTTTCTAACATATCAACTTCTTACTATGAGCAATGGGGTCCTACATGAACGTTGCCAAAGTTAGAACATTTTTGGTTATTTCATATGAGAGATTTCTGTCTTTCGTTTTTTCTCTTTGCTCTTCTCACTGGTTTGAAAGTGGGCTGGCCTCTGTTGGAAAAAGTTGATGTCATATGTGCACCAATCAGGATTTAGCAACATTTGAATTAGAATCTGATGACAGACATTGGGTTGTCACTGAAATTAAAATCTAATCAAACCACACTTACACACTCCTTATGAAACAAATTGGCAAAATTTTTGAGTGTTAAACTAAATAATATCTTCACGTTTGTTTTTTACTTTGATTGTTGCTTATTAAGTCATGAATGTTTAATAGAGAAATACTTTAATTTGAAGCCATGTTTTCATGGGCTTTAAGGATGATAATTAAGGTTTTTGGTAAGACAGCATCAAATATAGCACAATAACAGTTAGTATAAGCACTATATTAGCTTTTATCAGCAGTAAATGTGAGTTTGTAGACAAACAGATTGTGAACACACCACTTGGTCTATGATTAACAAGGGATTTATTTCTCTGCACTACATCAAGACACAGACAGTTAATCAATTTTCTGTAGGAAGAAGCTGATAGCACAATTAACCACTTCCTTTAGCTCCACAAATAAACCATCATTACTCATGTTTGCATCTGGATGTACATGTGGTGGCCAACATAGAAATAAAGAAAAATCACATTTTAAGAAGTTGTACAGAAATTAAACTTTACTGTTCACATGATATCAGAATTGCCCAAATCAATTTTGTCCATGTGGTGCTTGTGTTGAAAACCAGCCTGCTTGCTTTCACTCCAGCCACATAATTGTGCAACTGTCTCGAATTCTGCCAAGTTACACAAAAGCAAACACTAAGTAAGCAGATTGAGATTATAAAACTCTTCTCGATTAGCAAACACTGACAAGCTGCTCGACTCTGTCTCTCCAACCGAATGTGACTGTTTCCTCATTGTCTGGTGCTTGCATGACATTGTCCAGTTATGTCACCATGTGTACAGCAGTAATGTGAGTGTGCATTGCCTGATATACTTAGTGCACTACTGAATGTGTGGTTTTATCAGATTTCTCTAAAACCACAAATTCATATTTCTATAGCAATGGGAAATTGTGTAATTTAATTCTAGCAGATATTGGTCTAATGTAATTTGGCATTTGGTACATTAGGTGCAAGAAATGACCAGCACCACAGAACAAATAGATGGACAATGTAAAGTGTACTGTTACTACAACAAACAGAAAACATGACTGAAAAATACAAATAAATGAATTGCTTTCATCTCAAAGTATTACCATTTATTTTTATGTTGGTAAATGAGAATGTGAATAAGTGCTTCTTCCTCTGTTGGGTCTTTTGACTGGTTCTCATGCGGACTGAGCACAATACATCTAGAGAAATTTTGATTAAACACAGTGGTACTGATTTTTATGGAGCCAGGACAGTGACACTACATTTTGACACTGAAAATAAAATTTGCCATTGAAAACAAAACCTGAACTGAAAAATGAAACATTGGCATTGAAACAAAAAAAATGTTCAGCTGAACAATAAAACACAATTATTAAAAATAATTGTTTTGTGGATCGTCTGTTTGCCTGCTCCTTGTCGGACCTGTTTGCCTGAGTTTGTATCCTGTTCCTATCACTTGAGAAGTAAAGTATACCTCTCTCACATCCTGCCTTCTGGTCGTGCTTTTGGGTTCATTTACTGGTCACCTCAGCCACTTGGCGTGATAATCTTCTGATTTTTTCTTCATGTCACTATTTTCAGTGGCAGTAGTTTTCACTTTCAACTTTCTGTCACCGTTTTGGTGTGGAGAGGAGGGGTTTGCTGGGAGGGGCCAAGGAGAGAATGATTTACATATAAACTGTGTCAGGGACCACATCCTTCTAAGGACGTGGACTATGAAAGCGTGGCCTTCATACAGGGATGCAAAATACACATGGTGATAAAAGAGAGAGCTACCGGAAGTTAAAAAAAAAAAAAAAAGTGACAGCGTACTATCATATAGCCAGAGTGGCCAGCCAGTGGGAAAAAGCAGCCAGCTATAGGGCTCTGGGGGCATGCCCCCCTGGAGAAAATTTTTGGCTGTTTAAGTCCACAGCCACCCATTCGGTGACCTCTGGCACATTCTATACTTGATCATACTGTATATATTACTGCAGGAAGTTCCAATACATCATATTTTATTTTTGAAACATCATCTGACATTAGTTTGCATAATTGGTCAATGTCAAAAAAATACAAAAGCGTTCTAGGACATTTTAAACTGTAAAATTGCAACGTGAGGCCGATCGGCATAGTCTACATTTTCCTCATGACACAGGCCCGTTACTTTGACAACGTTGCTTGTTTTAGTGTGTGTTTGCAATGCATCTTAGAGATGGCTCTGCTGTAAAAAGCGCAATGTAAATAAAGATCATTCATTCATTAAGCCCATAAACATCTGTGGGGGCAGAAATGGTACAGACAGACAGGCACGTTTCTCTATCATCATACTCGCATTGTTTTGAAGCGGTGGCTAGAGGTAGTAAAATGTAACGCATCTCATACATAGACCTACAGAGCTAATAATGTTAAAAGTCAAAACCATATAAATTCAGCCATCAGAAAAACTCGCCACTCAAAATAAATCACAGCGCAGGGAGAGAGTGGTGTGTTCACAGACAAACTTCCAAGTGTTTGCTTGGTCCAGCAAGACTAGAGCAAAAAACCACGTAACCTCGCAACAGGTCCTGACAGTTGAGTAGAATATCTTTTGCTCAATGCAGATCACTCATATGAGTGTGACAGAAATACACTGTAGGTCCGTCACCCATACCCCCCACCCAAAAAAAACTCTTCGGATCTGGACGAGTCATACAAGTAACCCAAACTGCTGTGAAAAAAGCAACATCCGCCAAAAAGCGAGTTGTTTGCATCCCTGTTCATAGGCCGCAACAGCTGAACTGATTATTTCAACGACCTAATATGCTGTTTAGCTAACTTAACGTTAGGTAACTAGTTGCTAAAGTAGCGTTAACTTGCCAAATCAAGTTGAAGTGTGTCGTGATACATTTTTCCTAACGTTACCCGATCAAATCTTTCCCTGTTTATAATGGAAAGCCTGCCGGCTTGTTAGCACATCAGGTAACATTAACGTCAGAGAATTGTGTATTACAACCATACAGTCTATGACTACAACGTTACAATTCAGAATTAAAATCATTTTGCGGAGTTAAGGCTAACTGCCACTGCGTCCGTATTGTTATCCGATTTTAATGTCCATCATTGTCGTAATTTATGAGGGAAATTAAAACGAAAACGTAAGGAAACACCGGCTCTGGCGGATCATTTAACCTTGACTGATGCAGTTGTGGTTATCCTCAACAAACTTTTATGATCATGAAAAAGGAGGGCATGGAGCCAGCTGATAATATTCGGCAGGAACAAGAGACGAGGCCCAGCGACAAAATAAGTTGCTCAGAGTCAGAGAGAGAAGGATGGAGTTTGACTGCCAGCCATCTACAAGTGCTGCAGAGAAAAGGGTGGAAGTGGTGGAGGAGGAAACGGGGGCAAGAAAGAGGCACATTGCTAAGCAGCGAAAACAAGCACTTGAAAGACTTGTACAGGCCAAAAGACTGAAGAAATAAACTCAATTAATTTATTTTCTTCTCAGAGTGCACCAGAATGCTTCATTTACATGTTAAAATCACAAAAAAATTCTTCTGGGGGAGGATGCCCACAGACCCCCCTACAGGGGTTCAGTTTACAAACGTGACCTTTTTCACCTCTTGCGAGTTTGCAGGTATGAACTGGGGAGTTAAAAAGAAGTTGAAGTTGATTTTTTTGAAAGGTGTGAATGTTGCTAGTTTGATGTCAATATGACTATCAACAGATCATTTTCACTCTATTTTTGCTGAGAACCGTGCATGTCACATGGAAAAAATAGGCGAGACACCAAATCTCTAGATGAGCCACGGTGCAGACTGTGTGGCTACTCTAACCTGTTAAGATAGGCACCGAAATTAAATGCAAGAGGTTCCACGGCGCACATGCAGTGGAACAAGAGGAACAGGGTTGAGACCATTCAAATCAAAAGGGTTTATCCTCGTCCTCATGAATTTACTCATACTATATATATAAAATAACCCATTAGATTTAGATATAATTTAACAATTGGAAATTTTGGCCTGATGGTGGTGCTAGAGGAAAATCATAAGGAATCTACGTAGCCCCAAAGTGTTCAATATTGAATAAATAATTGGACACAAAAATGGAGATGGAGACAAAATACACAATATAACCATAAAATTGTGACATAATCCATTACATTTTCAAAAATAAAAGCTCATTATTGTGAAATGTTATTGCATCCGGTTTGCACACTATTCCTTGCAATATTTACAATAGCTCATGAAGGCAGCATTGGTAGCTAAACACCGTTAGCAAAAGTGTCACTTGTCCTCTGATGTTAGCTCCAGTACTAATTAGCTAGTTCCCCATCCTCCCACAGACCTGGCAAGTCACTGTCTTGTTTGGCTCCCTGCCCTCCCACAGTCACCTGTCCCGCCAGGAAAACAGACAGTAGTCCAGATGTCCAGTCCACTGACTGTTCTCCCCTTTGTGTTCCTAACTGCTGACTGACTGTTTTTGCCACTGACAGGCTGAGATTGTTATTCGAAGTGTCTGACAACATCATGGAAAAGATCCCTACAGAGACGCATTCTTTTGTTAAAATGTAAGATCTCAAACTCAACCTCTCTGGAGATTTCAGAGCGAGACTTTTCCTTGAGTGAGACTTTCTGTTTCTGGTAAAACCAAAAGGATCTTACTCTCTAACAAAAGTTTAAATTTTTAGCCCCTTTTACAAAGAGCCCCATTTGGCGGATGAAAAATTTGCATTTTGTTTCAAATCACAGAATGAAGAAAAATCACATACAAGTGTGGCATTTAGTACTTTACTTGCTCCACTGATTATTTTTGTCTTATTTGAGCTGACAATAAAATTCACAACAAGTATTTTTTGGCGGTGAGCAGTAAACTTACTGGACTCTCTGCTGGTTGCCTGGCAACAACTCTCTGTCAAGAAATAGTTCGGTAGTGATTTGTCATTTTTACACTTTGGTTTTTGTATGCATCAAACAAATGAGATTCAATACGTAAATTAGAGGGCTTTAGAGATGTTGGTAGGTGTATTTTATTATTTATCAGAGCCAGGCTAGCTGTTTCTACCTGTTTCCAGTCTTTATGCTAAACTAAGCTAACCGGTTGTAGCCTTATAATTAACGGACAGATATTAGAGTGGTATCATTCGTTTTCCAAGTGTTAGATGAGAAGACTAAGTGTTTTTCCCAAAATGTTGAACTATTCCTTTAAATTTGCATTGGTATGTCAATACTTTTGATGCGACAATTTCGCCAGCCAATTTTTGCATTTTCATGCTATTTATTCATGGTGCACTTCATGTACAAAGACCTTTAGTCAAATAAAGTAAATATCTTCATCTTGCCTGCCGCATGCTCATTCATGGCCAGTGTTTAGTCCCGGCAACAAACCTACATGGAAGTATCCCTCCACCACAGCTCAGCAAGTAAACACTGTCCAAGAGTTCATTTTTTGATTTATACTTAAAAAGATTAAAAAGAATTTGGCTATCTCAGACTCATATTAGCTTCAGCTGAACTTTAGGATGTATTTTTGGTTGAAACAAGGACTGTGGATTTGTCCTTCATGTTAGACAGAAAAAATCCAATTTATCCTTTAAATGCTTCAATATGTCAATATAGTATGTGCAGTTTCTAAGACTTCTTTCATTTCATTCAGTATAGTTAATCTTTTGCAGTTTTCTGGTGCTTTCAGCTATCACAAATTCCTTTGCTGAGAGGCTGCTCTTTTAATCTGTGGCTATCAGTAAAACATTTTGTAGAGAACTGTTTATTTTGGGTAAATTAAAAAAGGCTTGTGCTGATACTTGGAGGAGTTGCACAATTTAAATTGCCTTCTTTTGAGCGTACAGAGTATTATTCAGCCTTCCTTTGACTTAGATGTGACCAAATGCTCATCAGCCACCACATTCATACCCTTCAGGTTCTTTGGCAAATAGCACTGATCACACTGCAAAAGGTCTCATTTGGCAATTTGGAGCATCTGGATGATTGATTATAATGATAGCTAAATTGCAAAGCAAAAGTTGCTCCCCTTCATTGCAATCCTCCATATGCAATGAGTGAATTGCGATGCAACCTTTGTGCCAAATATAACTTCCTTAGAGGTTGCCCACAGGAAAATAAAACATTCTTTCATGTGTTTCCAACTCGTGAGCCTTTCAAATAAAGAGACTGGATACAGTATGGAGTATGACAACAGCATTTGGTGAATGCATTCCATTAACAACTCCTAAGAAAAGAGCAGAAGTTTTGGGGATTCAGTCCAGGTCACTGACTTTGCCTGCATTGTCTTCAGCATAACACTCTCTGATTGTTCAACTTCTGGGTTGTTTTCTCAGCCTGACCACTAACGCTGGCCTTCATTTTTTATAAGACTAATGGACTCCTACACTGCCTCTTCCCTTGTCAATATTACCTTCCATGCTTCCTGCCTTATTTATAGGTATGTGCTGCCTCCGGTAATGTCCTTTGTCTTTTCTGGAGAAGCACGCAAACAGCATAACATGAACATCAGCTGCAGGCCAATTACCCCCCTCTCTTCAAGCACTGATTCAACCATACGATTCTTAGCTCTTCCTGACAAAACACCCACAAGTGACCCAAAATGTCACGGGCCTGGCTTTCCATCATGGTTGACCATATGAAAACACATTTAAGACTTGTAAACTAACCTCCGTGGGGCTTTTAGAAGACATGGAAGATAGATTGGGTGCAGTATTTTTATCTATGTCACCAGCCAGGCAGTCTCACTTTCTCTGAAGTACTGTATGAAAGGCCTTGCCAATTTTCCAGCAGAAATGTTAATGCATCTCCCATTTCATTTCTCCTCCTTTACCTTCTGTCAGCTTCCTACTTCCTCTCTCTCTTTTAAACCATCCTCAAAGATTTCCTTGGACATTATCTGTCTTTTGTTGCTGCCATCTTTCTCATAGACTGTTTTGATATGTGTTTCTTTCTTCTCCTCCCAGAACCTGCAAGGGCATAGACTGTCTTCTGCCTTCTCGGGCGCAGCCTTTGGCTTCCTTTATCCTGGCTCCATACCCTGCTTCTCCTCCTCATCAAGCATGCTGTCTGCATCCACACCTGCCCTTGCCCTCCTTCGTTCTTTTAACCCTCCTAGCTCAGGTTCAGTGGCTATAAAAGAGGCACACTTCACCAGGGCCCGCTATCGATCTGTATCACACAGGACACACTGCTCTCTTTGCTCAGCAGCAAAGGCTTTTAAAACGGTTTGTGTGTGGGAGCAAGGTCGACAAAGCAGAATTGTCAAGGAGGGAGTCATGATATCTTGACTGGTGTATGTAATTGTTATATACAGCTGTGTAAGCCTGTATGTGTGTGCATTGTCTGAGTGTCTGCATATATACAAATTTTAATATGTTTGCATGCTAACGAGAAAAAATGGGGCCATCACCAGTGAGGTACACACCTTGTCTCAAAAATCGAATGACGTAAATATCCACATGCTCTGAGAACCTAAGTGTCAACAACCGTGGTTGAATATTGGAGCCAATTCTAAGGGCCTTAATCTCAAAGTACACAAATGGCAACTTCTGGCTTACATATTGCAAACACATGGCACGTTCTTATATCCTTGTTGATATAAAACACCTGAGTTTTCAAGTGGGTGATACACCAAGAGATAAATGAAGAGCCAAATCAAAGAATACAGCTTTGTCCTGTTGTTACCTGCTATAATGTCTATAATGTCATTTGTTGCTATGTTTATAATTACTGTTCATACTTGATACAGTTTGAAATGCAGCAATACATGAAGCACATGCATGGTCCATGGGTAGTGCAGGGGCAAAGCAATGACTCCAATGAACTGGCAGTGTTTTGCAGTGGGAAGCTGGTGAGGGATCATGTCCATGACGCTGCACTAGTGGCTCATACTTGTTGGTGGTGGGGCCTGGAGGGAAGCATGACACCAAGGACAGCAGAATGAGGGTTTTGCATCTCTCAAGCCATAGTTGGGCCTTTGATCAGTTCTTGTCTAATATCTCTGAATGCACAATGCTTTGCCAGGCAATGGACAGCAGTAATAAATGATTCAGCACTTTCTCCTGGCCCATGATTGTGACTACTGAAACATCCACGCTCATTCTTGTGCTCACTCTTGCATGTTGTTTTTGCTCACACTGTGTCTCAAAAACCCATTTCACTTCTTCATAATGTTTTGCCTTTAAATGATTATCATAAAAAATCCTGACTTTGCTGGTTGGTACATCTTATGTGTCTAAATTTTTTTACCATTAACTTGTTAAATTGTTTTGAACTTATACAGTCTCGTTTCGTGCGTGTGATATTTTATTCAGGAGGACTCAGTTCGACTTTATGAACTATGGTCAATGCTAGCTTCTTTAGCCACTTGCTAATCTTCTCCTCTCATGAGAAACTCCAGATGTCATATGGATGCGTACCCTTTCCCTTCCCTTGGTTGAATTCAGGGACATTATCTGAATTTTACTGACACCATGTCATGTTACTATCTACAATATTAGGCAAAACATGCGGTTGACAATAACACTCTTATGTTGCCATGTGCAGTCACATATAAACATTCGTATATCCATAACATGTATTCTGATTGTCAAAGACATCTCTCTATAATTAACACTTCATTTAACACTCTGCACTCTACATCCTCCTGGTGAAGCTCCTCGCTGTCAGTTTGTGTCATGTGTAGCACATGTTTATGTTCTTAGTGTCAACCTTAGCGTCATGGAGCCCATTTCAAACTGCAGAGGTGGGGTGGTTAATGGTTGGTATATTGTGCTTTGTTTTCAATCAATAGAAGTCAATCAATATTATAAATATTGTATAACAAGATGTTTGGATCTCAACAGCTAACTCCTTGTGTGTTAGTGATATGAAGGCATAAAGAGAGGGATATGTCTGGGAGCTTATTTTCCTGACTAAAAGGTGCTTCAGCCAGTCACACTGAGCCATAGTTGCTACTTGCTTGTCTCATCTCTCCTTTAAATTTGGACTTAATGGCACCAGTCATTGACAAAAATGGCAGGAGTCAGTAAACTATGGAGTCATAGGAGTGCCATAAAAAAGAACAAATCTGGGAAAGAATAAGACAATAAATGTGGAAATATAAAGATAAATAAATAAAAGAATAAGTAAATGTGGATATATATAAAGAGAAATAATTATTTGACTTTTTGCTTTTGGTTTTCCCTTATTGCTTTTGCAATTCCCTTTTGGTTTTGCCTTACTGCGTTTGCTATTCCCCTTTTGCTTTTCCCATATTGCTTTTGCTTGAAGGGCCAAGCTGTCAATCAACTGGCTTTGGGCGGGCCTTCCTGCCCAAGCTGAGTAATCAATTCATGCACACATGAATCCTGCTTTGGCGGGAACTTTTTAGCGCAGACAACAGGGAGTAGACGTGATGCAAGGGCTTGATGCCACCCGCCATAAAACAAAGAAGATGCGACGCGGATTTGCACATGCACAGTATAAACGTGGTAGTGGTTGGATCGGGGAAGGAAGAAAAGGATTTACTTCCAAATGTGTGCGCCGGTGTTCTGGCCATTATGTGGTCATCTGCATGGAGAGGTCTATTTCTAATTTGCTGAGACCTTTTTTTCCTACATGTCATAATCTGCAACAATGGCAACGGATGTCATCTATGTCAGTGTCTGTATTAGTCAGCGCGGACATTTGCCCAAGACTCTCAAGCTTGGCCCTTCAAGGAATAGCAAAAGCAATAAGGGAAAAGCAAAAGCAATGAGGGAAAAGCAAAAGCAATAAGGGAAAAACAAAAAGAAAAATAATTAGTTGTCCTTATATATATATTCACAATTATTTATTCTTTTATTTATTTCTATTTCTATTTCCACATTTATTGTCTTATTCTTGCCTAGATTTATTCTTTTTTATGGCACTCCTATGACTCCATAGTAAATGCCCCCAGGAACAGCGCCACGCTGTAAGGTGATTTTGGTGTAGTGGTCACACTGTATCGCAGGATAACGTGACACACACTGGACCAAAAAGGCTTTTTTTCAGACACAATTTTCAGAAAAATGTATGTGTGAGTGTGAGTGAATGTGGCGCCATCTTGGAATGTGGTATCCAGTTATACTTAATGCATCAATAGATAGAAGTTTTAAAACGGCCCCACAGAGACCTATGGGTTATGTCAACAACATGACAGCCACAATTTTCTACAGACATCCACTTTTTTAGTCTATGCTCCGAATATGCACAAGAGAGATAAACACAGTCTATTTTACTGCCACTATTTTATTATGCCATGTCTTTTTTATTTATTTCCAATGTCATGTTAAACTGAATTCCAACACTTTCTATTCTCACATAATACTCTCACAGTGGAGCATCTGCAATCTGTTCTTTAGAGTTTGTACTCATTTGAACAAAAATTTGCAAGACTGCTGTGTTTTACCAAACAATGACTGATCACCTTAAAAGTTTCATGAACTCTAGTTCACCTTATAATGCTTTGCCAGTGCAACTTTTAGTGCTATACAAAGACATGGTGATTGAGATCACTAACAATTACCATAGCAGCTGTTGCAATAGATATAGTTTGTATGCGAGGAAAGGAGTCACTTACAGACAACTATACACAGTGTTCATTTCCAAACTCATGTTAAAAACATATTAAATATGTTTTGTGTAGAATTGTCCTCATAGTCACACCACACTTTAAGAGCCAAGAAAAATAGCCTGACACCTATAAACCCCACACATCCCAGTGCCTGCAGCTTTTGAGGACATACCAATGTTGCACTTCCCGTAACATGTGCTAAATCATATCTTCTTCTCTTGAGTCTGGATAAAGTAATGACAGGGTTCCACCCAAGGTGAAGGACATACTAACTCACTCTGGCACAGCATTGTTTTGATGTAGAGATAGTGGCAGGCAGAGGTGAGTGATGAAGCTGTACGACAGGAATGGGAGGACAGGCCCTCTGTCACAGCAGGACAGACAGATGGGGCATCATGGGAAACATGCTTGAGATCATAAAAGACTCTACAGGACATAATGAGAGAGTTTGGGGGGGGGNGGGGGGGGGGGGGATCCCAGGAAGGCATCATTTAACGGATGTTACAAAGCAACTCCTGGTGAGTGAGTGATTTTCACTTCACTCGTGATCTCTCTATCTGTTGCTCCATTTGTGGGTTCCTGACAGACGTGCACTCACAAAGACCTTCAAACTACCGGTAAGTAAAACAGAGCCCTCATTGTCTTTGATTTGGGTAAATGACATCTTTATGAGGTTGCATCACAGATGGATGGTCCACGAACGCACATCCATCAGCACCTGAGCAAAGGGGGATTGAGTTTCCAGATTCTCCAAGAGTGTCTTGCTCTCTATCTGTAACACCCTGTCTGAGTCACCTTGTCAAAATCTCTGAAGCCAGACAACCGTATTTTACTGTACGGGCATGTCTTTGTTTTCCATACTCACAGGAGGGGAAGATGTTCAAGGTCTAAGGTGGAAAAAAAAGATAACAATTTGAAAGAAAAGCTTCTCAGGTATTCCAAGTCAGCAGAAAAGAGGAAAAAGAACCAAAACAAGAGTGTATTTCCACACCACAAATATGAGGCCTAGAATGTGGCTTATCTTGAATACACTTTTGCCATTTCATATTGACATCCAGCATTTATCAAGATTAACTCCCGCTCTGTGCAGAATCCTGCAGAGAAGCCTAACTTCTCCTCCCAATTCTGATTTCCATCTAGCTGGCCAGCTCAAAATGATAGACCTTTTCAAAGCTCGACTGAAGAATTTAGTGGCACACTGGATTTCAGCTATGGGGACTTGCTGTCACATACTGATGTAATCATTATCAAATTAAGGACATCTCTTGTGATATATTAAAAAGCCATTGGAGATTCATAGCACCCTAACAGGATCAGGAGCCACAGGGCACTCCTCACCCCCTCCTGAACCCCTATCACTCCCTTCCATCTGCCTTTCACATTGCTGCTGCTCATGCTGAAGACTGGAAAGGTCATCCATGAAATGTTCAGTGTGGGACTATTCAGCTCGCTGTTCCCTGTCATCCAAAATTTGAATTTACAATCCTCACTCACTGGTCTTTATTGCATCAGTACTAATATGGTGCTATGTTACACCCTAAAAAAACTTTTTTTTTTTACAATCCAGCAACAAGCATTCAAGCACAAAACCCTTGTGCATCTTATTTAAATGAAATTAATGTCAGAGTTGTCAAGAAGCCACCTCACCTTACACCTTGTCTACATTGGCAGTGCAGTGAAAGCAGCATGTCAGTAACAGTAGCAGTTCCTCTAGTTAGCATCTACAATAGCGTTCGTCTGTACTTCTGTGAACTCAGTTGTGTCACATCCCAGTACACAATTAAAGTACTTACATGTGTTAGTCTAAAGAAAATATACTTTAAGCCTTAAAAGATGCTTCAGTTACGCACGTTAAGAATGAAGCACAAGCCATTAAGCTCTCAGCATGCTCCATGTGGAGACCTGCACGCCATCACCTCTGCAGGTGTGCCCGCACAGTAATTATTGTGTATATGCTCACGTGAGTCACACTCTCATCCGTGCGTCAGTACCATTGCTTTCCAACAATGTAGTGGGCACTGTGGACACATCTAAAGCAAGCACGTGGGTAGGCCACTGTGGAAGAAAAAACCTGGAAAAGCCAAATGTGACAGTTGTTGGCTGTATGTCGCCATTGTACAACACATGAGTTCTTTTCTACTTGTTTTTTGTCCTTTTGGTGTTGGTTGTCTGATTTTTGGTGTGATTTTAAAGGAAGCAAAAAATCAAGTGATTGGGTTGGGGATACCACAGACCAACGAGCCAATCATCGACAAGGAGACGAGCTTAGTCTGCGTGGCCACAAACTGCAAAGTTTCAAATCTTGAGAGGCACACGGAGCCCGCCACAAGAAGCGGACAGAAGAAAGCTTATTGATTTAAACTGAAGCACATCGGGCGTCCTGCTTGCCTATGGGTTTAAGACACTGACCATGTAATCAGAACATCCCTGACTCAAGTTCGTTGCATGTCATCCTTTCCCTACCCCTCATGTCCTGTCTACTCTCTATTGTAAGCTATCAAATAAAGGCAAAACATGCCCCCAAAAATATAAACTGAAGTGCATCTGTTGTATTGAAGACTAAAAAACGCGGCTGATGCGTCTGGTGTAGACAGGGTGTTACGTTGGAAGAAAATACACTTGAAGCCTAAAATGATTTGTAATGCAAGTGAAGGAAGCCATAACTCACGTACAGCATACTGATTAGGAACAATTATGGAGTCATAGGAGTGCCATAAAAAAGAATTAATCTGTGAAAGAACAAGACAATAAATGGGGAAATATAAAGAGAAATAATGATTTTTCCTTTTTGCTTATCCCTTATTGCTTTTGTTTTTCCCCTTTTGCTAAACAATTAAGTATTTGCAGTGTTCATGTAAAGCTAGATTTATAGTGGACGCACTGTGTTCACCTTGTTTCATTTACTTTGTGATACAGAGCAACTGTGGGCCACACACATACTTACAGAACTAGAGTTACATGCAGGTAACCTTTTATTACTGAATAGGAGACTACCAACATGTAATTGTGTGTGTAACGCTCATTCACGGCGTAATCTTGAAGCCTACACACATCAGTACACCGTAGTCCCTTAATGAAGAAGTATAAATTCAGTTTAAGACCATGTAAGTGCATCTGCTGCATCAAACTAAACATTGACAACTAAAAAATGTGGCTCATGTGTGGCGTATGCAGGGTGTTACAGAACACGAACCCGGAAAGCATGTGTGTACTACCACAAGGCACTGTCACATTTTCATGTTCAGATTGAATGTAAATTCAAATTTTTTCTCAAGTTCAAATTCTCCTGGATTCACGTTGCCTAGAGTAAATGCAGGTGTTTTATTTCCACTGACTTTATTGTATCACCTATTTATTTTACAACATGTTCAGTCAGAACACAACCCAAGAGTAAATCTTATTCCTTGATCACAGGCATTACAATGGAATATGAATGACCCAAGCACCTCATGGGTCAGTAATAGAATAGAGTAATAGAAATGCATCGTCCCTCTAAGCTTCATTAAAATCACTTCTATGGTGTGACAGTTAATGTGTTTGCAAGTTGGACATTTAATTAACCTTTAATTGTAGTACCCTCATCAGGCCACTCATTGTTATTTTAATTGTAGTACCCTCATCTGGCCAATCATTGTCATTTTAATTGTAGTACCCTCATCTGGCCAATCATTGTCATTTTAAAGAATAGGATGTGTGCATAGCTCTTTTCACATCAGGACATATAGGAGTTTCAGAGTTTAAAATGTACACCTTTATGGATGGTTCTGTTGGTAAAATTTTTGTAAATGCCACATAAATAAATGTATCATCCTTCATCAGTTCAGCAAATTTGATGAGCTGTGTCTGAGATATTGTGTTTAAAGGAGGAGGAGAGAAGTGAAAAAATAATTTTGTGATCTGGGGTTGAAGACTACAAATTTACAAACTGTCTTGCAAAGATGCTATGAAAAATGCAGCAAAAAGGTGCATTGGGAAATGAAAAGATGCATTATGGCAGTGTCAAACAAATTCAAACAAACCAGATGGAGAGAAACAAGTACGGTGGCCCTGAAGGTCAAAACACAACGACATTTCACAAAACACAACAACATTTCAGATTCTTCTTGTTTGTGACTGGACCGAACCCAAGTCAATTCAGAGTTTGAGCCTGCAACTCAGCTTGAAGAGTCGCTAGTGGCTGGTTTTAGAACGTAAGGCACGTCACCTGTTTCACAGCCAATCAGCTCGTAGCAAAGTCAGCTGGTCATCTTGACTCACTCGTTTTTTTATGTTTTCACCATTTATCAATACTAGAAATGCAACTGTAGCAAGTAACTCACTATCACTATCCTCATTCATATTTTAAGACACTACAAATTATGTCCAGCTACAAAAAAAAGCCTGAAAAGCCGGTAGTTAGAACGGAAGTACAGAGAGTCGTTGCTATGGAAACAATACACCCACTGGCAAGTTTCAGTACGTTGCAGACCGGCGCATTGCAAGTAGTAGTAGTAGAACACGTCACTTGGTTCGTGGTTATAAAAAGAACTTTCAGCCCTAATTTCCATTTCCCCCATTGTAGCAATCCTCAGACAGAAGGGAAATGACAGGAAAGAGAAGGGACAGTCAACGAGACAGCTGTTTCTACGCGTCTCCCCCTGCTGATTTTGAGTGAATATTGTCAATGCTCTGATTAATAAATGTAAATAAGTAATGCTTTATCTGTGATGACAGTTTTGTTTTAACAAGCTTGAGTCGAGCAGAGACGTGCCAGTTCATGCCACTGCAACTTTTCCCTGCAACGTTCAAAAACGGTTTCTCCGGTTGATCCAATCTAGCACCGCATTGAATAAACTGAATTGACTTGGGTTCGACCCAATCACAAACAAGAAGAGTTGTCCTTCCCTTTCCGTAATATGAAATGTTGTTGTGTTTTGTGTAATGTTGCGTTTTGTGAAATGTCATTGTGTTTTGTGAAATGTCGTTGTGTTTTGTGAAATGTCGGGTTTTGTGTAATGTCGTCGTGTTTTGTGAAATGTCGTGTTTTGTGTAATGTCGTCGTGTTTTGTGAAATGTTGTTTTGTGAAATGTCGTGTTTTGTGTAATGTCGTCGTGTTTTGTGAAATGTCTTGTTTTGTGTAATGTCGTTGTGTTTGTGAAATGTTGTTGTGTTTTGACCTTCAGGGCCACCGTAAACAAGGCAGTGTGGCAAGTGAGAAAAATGAAGAATCAGAGCGTGCAGCGACCGAAAATCTAAATAAAGATGCCACAAAGGGGACTGAAGAACAGATTTGAAATGCTAACCAGCATATTACAGATACCACCATTCATTTTCTATACATTTCTATATGAGTAGCCTATAACGTTACATAACGCAGAAGGGCAACTGGGTGCATGCAGCTGCTTTTGTCAGTTCCTGATAGATGATACGAGGTGGGTCTGTTAACAGGTACTGCGGCTGGAGAGAAAAAAACAGCTTTGGTCGTTGGGTCCTCATTTGACGCTCCAAAATCGAAAACAAGGTCGTAGTAGGCCTGGATTAGTTTTATGCGCTTGTGATGCATGTCCAGTCATTTAAAACAGTAGGTGTACTTCAAAACGTGCACGTCAGACACTTTCAAGGTGATCAGAGTAAAAAAAAGGAAGAAAGAAAGATATGAGTCATACAAGATGAGCATAGGAAATTTCAGGGGGTTTATCCCTCGTGCGCATGTGCAACACTGTAAAACTTTAATCCACGCCCACCTACTGTGTGGGCCTCACCCACGGTCTCATCCTGAGTATAATTGGACTGAGACCGGACAATCGGCTCCCGAATAACTTCTTCTTCAGCTATCCAAGGAGCCAGTGAGGCCCAGATCTTAGAGGGCTGCGCCTATACTCATAGAATCTGGAGTTACAGTACGCAACTAACGTTCTATTTCGTATAGGCTTCGCCCTCTAAGGCTATCACTAGTGGGTTAAGGGCGAAGCAGGATATAGTCTATGCCTCACTGGGTCCGTCCGGTACCACAAGCATAAACACATCCTACCCCAGGCAAGACAATAAGGCTCCATGTCCCGGCGTTGCGTCATGTGTAATGATCCAGAGGTACAAAGGGGGCCTTAACCAGCGCACGTAACACCAGCGCCAAGTCCCACTGAGGGGCCAGAGAGCGTGACACAGGCCTGTGTCTCTGTACGCCCTTCAGGAACCATTTCAACAGCGGGTGGCTGAACACTGATCTGTCACCGAAACCTTCGTGACATGATGAGATAGCCGCCGCATACGTCTTAACAGTGCTGAAGGCCAAATTCCTATCCGCTAACAGCTGAAGGAATGACAGCACATGAGGCAGAGAACACGCAGTGGGATCCAAATCCTTTTCCACACAACAACACTGAAAAGCTGTCCAGTTGGCTGTGTAAGAAGCTCTGGTGGATGCAGCCCTCGCGCTCTGGATAGTACGCACAACATCACAAGAGAGGCCCAACCTCTCTAAACGCTCCTGTTCAGGGGCCAGGCCCACAGGCGCTGACCTATTGTCGGGTAATTCGTGATCGCTCCCTCTGCCTGAGAGAGAGCGTCCCCGCGCCATGGCAGCTTCCACGGTCGGCCTGATATCAGGCACTGCAGTCACAGAAACCATGATGCGCCCGTGCGGTCCGGGGCTATCAGAATCGCTGACAGCTGCTCCTCCCACACTCGGTCCAAAAACCAGGGGATCAGCGGAACCGGTGGGAAGGCATACAGGAGCACTGTGGGCCACGGCCGATGCGCAAACGCGTCCACTCCCAGTGGAGGATTGTCCTGTGCGCTCAGGGAGAGAGCGAACTGCGCATTTCCGCGTGTGGCGAACAGGTCCACCTCGCCGAACCTGAGCCATATCTGTGCGATCAGGTCGGGATGGAGGCACCAGTCCCCCGGACGAGGGCCCCCCCTCGACATGATGTCCGCCCCTCTGTTCAGCTCACCGGGAATATACGAACTGCAGTGTGTAACCCCTGCTGATCAGCCTGCTCATCCAGCTGTCCATCAAACATACAGGTTGCCACTCTGAGTGACGCTCTGAAAGCAGGCATACATTTGCTTGTGCCGTGCCTGTCATGGAGACGAGCCAAGCCAGAGCCCTCTCCGCCATTGCATGAGCCAGGGCGCTCTCCGGTGCAACCCATGGGGGGCTCGCATAGGCGTAGATTGCGGTATGGTAGGTGCCATACTTTGGACTCAGGTTTTTAAAAAATAAAATAAAAATAAACTAATTTCACATGTATCGCCTTAAAAGTGCTGTTGCTCCTGAGCAGCTACCAGTGTCCCCTCCTCAGTCTAGCCAGGTGGCTAACACTACAAATGTTTTGCTGTGTTTTGAACAGTCCTCGGTTACCTACTAGAAATCAGCATGTAATTCAATGCATTCTTTATTTTCTGTGAAGTTTAAACAATGACTAATGATAAAGCAGTCCGCTCTCTGTCCAAGGTAGAGTGCGGCTCAGGACGCATATTTCTGTCCAAACCCGACAGGCAGAATCCGACCTGAGCCCGCTGCAGTTAATGTAAGCTGAAGCAAATCAAAATGCCTCCATGCCGTCTGTGAGGAAGCTGTAGCTACTGTTTCTATGCTGGATTCACTTATGAGTAGTAACACGCTGCAGGTGATCGGTAAGAACCACGCGGATGTCTTCAGGTCAATCTGTTTATTTTACCA
This sequence comes from Maccullochella peelii, assembly GCA_002120245.1. Classification (NCBI taxonomy): domain Eukaryota; kingdom Metazoa; phylum Chordata; class Actinopteri; order Centrarchiformes; family Percichthyidae; genus Maccullochella; species Maccullochella peelii. The sequence goes on from LKNJ01004093.1 coordinate 57,853, forward strand.
GCATCACATCCACAACCACATTCCTGCACAGCTGTCTGCTGAACCTTTCCCTGCATTGTTTTCAGTAGTTTTTTAAACTTCCCCGATGACACTTTTGTTTGACGTCCTCCATCCTTAGCTAGGCTACATGATTGTTTTATTTACCGCCTGTGTGCTGCGTTGACGTGTTGTCACGTATATAACAAACCCCAGCACTGAACAGGAAGCACCATGTCAAGATTGACATAACTGAACCCGAATATGATTTCAAAATGTTTGTCGGGTATCCACCCTCTAGTCCATGGTGCTGAAATATGCGCCAAAATAGATACGATGAAAGGC
>LKNJ01004094.1:0-35870 GCA_002120245.1 Maccullochella peelii
AAGTGTTTGAAGGAAGAGAGAATCTGTAAGTTTAAAAAACGGGAGTGGCAGATTGTACTGTAGTCAATGAGAGCATGACAGCACTTTCCCTATCAATTAAGGTTTAAACCTCAGAAACTATAAGTTCTATTGGAAATGTATTGACATTGTGAGAGAGAAGAGGCTTGTGGCAACATTTTAAGGTGTAATATGTTTTCGAGGAGTTAAAACTGTGGGACTGAGAGCATTTTTAGAATATTTTTTTCCGGTCTCAAACATCTCTGCTCTCCACTCTGCTTGATCACATGACACATTGTTGAGATCGGGAAAACTGCTGCAAAAGCCCTCAATTTGAACTTAAATTGAGTCAAAAGTACAAAAGACATCACAACACAATATGATGATAACTTTAAAAATTCAAAGTTTTGTCAACATTTTAAAATTTGAATGGGGTCTGTAGGATAAGGGATGCCTGACTAGTTGAGTCTCAAAATTTATAGTGGGAGTCTATGAGAGGAATTGTCAGAGTTGGAACCTTTCTAACTTTAATAGTTTAAAAATGTATATAAAAACAATGTACATGTACGTGGTTTGGGGGATGCTCTTATGCAGATTAGTTAACATTTCCATGACCACCTTCATTTAGCAAGGGATTTATAATATAAAGGCAACAACATTTTCAACCACATATGTATGAATGTATGAGCATGGTTTAAGAAGTTTTTTTGTTCTATTTGACTAAATTGTTTTCTGGCAGTTTTAAATTGTTGTAATGATGTTAAATATCTTGTGAAACAAATCCAAACAATGTGTGGGTATTGTGACACAGAGAGGAAATGTTAAGTTGTTTGAACTCTATTTTTTAATTCCTTGCCCTTTTTGCCTTGTATACAAATAAGGCAATGTAAATATAATGTAAATGTAAGAAGAACTAAAACTTTAAATTAGAGATAAACAAATACATAACAGAGTTGTGTTCTTGGCTGCAGACCTGTAGGTTGGCCTGTCCAGCAAAGGCCCCGTCCTCGATGTAGCTGATCTCGTTCTTGGTAAGATTGAGGTCAGTAAGGTTTGTGAAGCGGAACATGGAGGTAAAGAGCACAGCCTTAAGTTTGTTCTCATTCAGCCTCAGGTCATGAACCTAAGGGAGACAAGAGAGCGGATGACTTTCAGGTGAACTCTTGGCCAATGATCTGTCTAATGATTAATTTCCCCAGTTATACATCTGATCAAAATCTGTGTTTAGTTAATCACAGCCTGTTTGCAAGCAGCTGGGCAGCCCTCCTGAGATAGAGGTAAATGTTGATGCTAGGAGTGGAATGTAGTTGCATATTAACATTACCATTGGTGCTTTAATAAATAATCTCCAAGTTTTTCAGTTTTAATCATTTCTTCAGCAAATTGCAGATGCTCACACTAATTAAAATATGCACTTATATTTTGACAATGTAGACAACCGCTAGCCATTCTATAAACAAATATTTTTAGCACAAAACATTAGCTAATTCAACTCGTTGGAGATGTACAGGAGGTGGATCTAGAATACCTTACACTTCTTGCTCTAACAAGAAGTTTCTTTCAGTCCAGTGATCTTATACCGACTCATTTGGAAGGTAAAGTGCAGTCCTAAGGTTCTTCTTGTCCGAACATAGTTAGCTAGCCAACAATTCCAAAAACAGTTTATTTTGGTTGATGTGTTTCCTCTATCCCTCCAATTTAGCAATTTTTTGTTTTAATAATATCGTCACAGTCACATACTGTAATAATTTAGCCATTATTGCTATTGTCACCATCATTGGACACATGAATATAATCTTGAAACTGTATAACCTTGTAACTGTATTTGATTAAGAAGATACAATATGCTGTTTTAGTATTTAAAAATGATTAAATTACATTATGAAATTAGCTCAGAGTACATGAAGGCATACAGTTTAATAAGTTCATACTGACCGTGCTGTTGATGTGCTGGGGGATGGTCTCATATGGAGGCTGGTTTTGACTGCAGATAGCCAGCCAAACGTAGCCTTTATCCCCCTCTATCAGCCAGCAGTCCCCTTTCACCATGCCAGGCAGGTGGAGGAGCAACAGTGCAGGAAGCAGGAGGGAGAGAAACAGGGAGGGACACAGGGAGGACAAACAGAGTCTGCTGGCCATGGTTTGGATTAGAGTGTTTGAGGTCGCCTCAGTAGAAAGGAGGAAAAGAAAGGAGTTCAAGGGAGGAAGGCAGCGAGCAGCAGTTTCGAATCAGGAAGGGTGCAGGTCAGAGCTAAGCAGACCAAATCTAAGTAGAGAGAAAGGTGAAAGGAAGGGCGTCTTCACGATGATTGTAGCTAAGCTTGCAGCATGGCAGCAAGTCCTGTCCCCATTTTAGGTGTTCCACGTCAGAGGGTTTTGGAGACTGTCACCCCAGCAGCTACTCATGGCCCCTGACAACCGTACGTCTTGATACCACAGATGAGGAAATACTCCCTCTCAGTGAAAGACAGAAAGCCTATATAACAGAGAGAGAGAGNGGGGGGGGGGGGGGGGTATTAACATTAATAGTGATAATGACAAAATGATTAAGAGTAGGCAGAAAATTGTAATACAGTTCACATATCCCCAGATGGTTTTGAATTAATTGAGTTTAGGTCTCATTTATAAAAGCACCGTGTAAAAACCCCCCAAAAAAACAGAGGTATATGAATCTAATACCCATGCTACCCAATCCCTTCAAGGTAATGCACCACAGTAATAAATCCATTAACTGCAATGATTATTTCATTAAGTCTTAATAAAGCCCAGAGATATATATATTTTGACTTTTCAAATGAAACCACGCTTTTTATGTCCTGTAATCATTCATGTTCATAAAAGTAACATACTAATATCTGAGCAGAAGGGTTGCAATTTATTCTCATATGAGGCTATGATGCACCAATAGAAATGGAAATTGCTAGGTATATGAAACAACAGTGCTTTTCTTTGGTGTTTTGTCATTGTTTACGAGGTTCACCAGCTTGCAGCTGCAGTTCTGTTATTTCAACTTTGAGGTACATAATGAAACAATAAAAATGTAATAGCTGCAGTTATATAGGGGTGAAAACGGGAAGATGGGCCAAGTGGAAAACAGAGGAGGTGCTGTTGTAATTTGCATGTTTTAACAGGATACTAGCTGACATTTAGCTATTTACCTTTCTCAGGGGATTAACCGTGGATTAGGCTCTAATCCATCATAACATATTATGTATCTCATTACCACAGCTCAGACTCTTAATTTGTTTCCAAAGTTTTGATTCCCTACCAGGGAAAAGTCATCTGTGACATGAATGACAGGGAAATGATATTAAGAACAACAGAGTAATAAGACTCTTCTTAATTACTGTATCTCTCTCAATTCCAAATAAATTCCCCTCTGTACTTTTGAAGCTGCCTCAGCCAGATGAAGAAAATATAACCTGCTGCAAGAAATGAATCAATGGCATAGTGTAACCCAATCTGCTCAGGAGTAATGAAAGCCAACTTTAGATGCTTCTGTTAAACTGGCCCATCCCTAATAGCCTGTCCTCCTTTTCCCTCTCACTCCATGTCCCGACCTGCACCTCAGTTAGCCTCCCAGTCACTTCTCGTTTCTGTCGCGTCACACCCCAAGCAGCTCTCAGTCCTCTCTTCAAATTGTTCCATGAAATTGATATTGACAATTCAATTCCTCCACCACAGGCCTTCAATTTGCCTTTGACCCAGCACCGTTGTCACCCTTACGTGTGTGTAAAATGAAACACCCACAAAAAATAAAAAAAGCAATTTACAGCTTTAGCTCAGTGGAACAACTAAAGTAACCCCTTTTCACCTTGATAATTATGAAAGTCATTCAATAATCATTTGTTATGCATTCAGCTTTGAAGCAGACTGATTCCACAGATTTAACTGCTATGAAGTAAAGCACGTATGTGAATGTAAGCCTTAGTTCATGGCACGTTGTGATGAAAAGAAGCAGGCAAACTGAATTATTTATCAAGCACCGATTTGGACATTGATCATAACGGCCACACTGACACAGATACTCATTCTCCTTCTTTCATCCCGTTTCTGAATTCCTTCTCTTCTCACTCTTTGAAGACAACTCCGAGTCTAGTGTCATGATGTGGTGATACAATCTTCCACATCCTTGTTTTCATTAGGGTTTAAGAGAATGTACAAGCAAAGCCTCTGGTACACTTCTGCAATTTAAGAAGATTTTGGAGACCACAAAAAATTACCGTGTCGTACTTGTGATTACCGTTAGGCTGTTTTTCCCCGTCGGCAGCTCATATTTACAGCATATCTGATACGACATGACTCCTAGCTTGACATGGTATTTACTGTGTTCTACAAACATGAAAGACGCGTCAGTCAAGACTCATTTGAAAGCTAGTTGTTTACTACCGAGTCCAATCACAACAACTAAGATCAGCACAGTATTTTTTATTTATAAGTTTGTAATGATCCTGACCACACTATCCAGTCCACATATCATCTTGGTCAGTCTCCTGTCTCTCTCGCCATCCCTTTCTTTCTTCTGCCTGCATTGTTTAAAGCCTGCTTATCTCTGCTGCCTTTCAACTAGAAGCACAAATGAATATGCTTCACTGCCAAAACACAACCTGACACTTTTTGTGTGCCATCGCATCCCCTCCTCGCTGTTTTTATCACATTCTTGCCATTGGTTTTATTTTGACAAAAAGCCAGAGGAAGAGACAGCCTTATTTCCCCCCTCCCTTTCTTCTCCAAACCAGGTTCTCTTTGTGTTTAATTACTGTCCCTGATAGCTGGGCTTTAATTAAAGCTTTGCATCTGACAAACAACACTAATGATGTAAGGTCACAGAAGCAAATGGAAAGTTCCCAATGTGAGACTGGGAGGGGCTGAGGGCCCCTGAGAAAAACAAGTGTTTGGCGTGTGTTTTGTCATCATTGAAAAATCACAGGATGAAGTAGGATTGTACATTTATGTTGAAAGTAATAATCTGCTATGTTTTATGACTACATATCTTTTTCCACATTCTATCAATAGTTGATACAACAGTGATTCAGTGTGCATGAATAATGAAAGCTTATACATTAAAAGCTTTATTCCACCATAGAGGCTGTTGACAATGGATAATATAGACATGTCCACTTGCACAAAAACTACAATATCATCTTCAGAAAATAATACCAAAAAACCTCAAAGGCACTGTTTGATTGACATGTGAGTGTTGGAAAGCCAGTCAGTACAAAAACATCACTCTGAAATGAAGAGTTGACATTAAAGGTTTTTATACCTGCAATAAAGACATCAAAAACATTAAAACATCAAAACTGTATAGTCTAAAATTCCTGTAATTGCCAAAACCGATAACATAATGCTACTCAAATGTACTGAGGCAGAAAGATAGTACTTTTTTTTTATTACTTCTTTGATGAACACTTAACATGTCTCAGTAAATTTACCCGAGGACGCATGTTCCTTAACAAGACAGCTACAGCCATGCTAGCTGCCTTGTGAGGCTGTACTTAGGCAACAGTGCTTTGAGCTTAATGCCAAAATGCCCACAATGACAATACAAACGTGCTGATGCTAAGCAGGTGCAATGTTTACCATGTACACCATTTTAGTTTAGCATGTTAGTAGGTAACAATTAGCAATTAGCAGCTCATGGAAATGTCATATTTTTATCAAATCTTCAGTCATAACCCAAAGTACTGAACAAACTGAAACTTTGAACAGATGTTGGCACTACATGAAGAGTTATGGGATCAGTCTCTTAAAACCACAAATTTCAACTTGACACTAGAGGAAAAAGCTAAAGTCATTATGACATATCTTCTGGAACCACGAATGTCTGTACAAAACTTTGTAAGGGTTGCATTTATATAGTTATTTTATCCAAAGTACTTTACAATTTGCCTCCCATTCACACACACACGCAACAATGGCAGACCTGACAGGAGCATCTGGGGATCAAACCACAAACCCTGTGATCAGTGGACTATCCACTCTACCTCCTGAGCCACAGCCTGATATTTCACAAAATAAGTAAAAAGTCTGGCCTGGTGGTGGTGCCAAAGGAAGGGTCAGGGGGTTACGAAAGTCACTGGGATTCATTGAGGACCATGGGTATGTGTACCAAACTTCATGGCAATCCATCCAATAGTTGTCAACAAAACACGCCAAAAATGAAATGTCAACCTACAGGGCTAGAGGAAAACTCAGGGGATCACCAAAGCCAGTAAGATTCATCCTCTGGGGACCATGAATGTCAGTACAAATTTCACAGCAATCCATCCAATAGTTGTTGAGATTTTTCAGTTTGCACAGACTGATAGACAGACATTGCCATTCCTAGAGTCACGTTGCTAGCATGGCTAAAAAAAAACAATGTGTGTAACTGTAAACATGTGAATTGTATTGGTATTAACATCCAGGGATATTACTAGTACAGCAACAGTTTACTGATACATCATTGGATGGCTGCACTGGCTCCAGTGTGTGCCCCTTTTGACTGTCCCCACAAAGTTATGCATTTCATTTGATTCTAACAAGGAACTTTCAAGATACAAGCCATCTTATGTAGCTTAAAACTAAACATTTAAGTTTCGCTTAGTAAGCAAGGATGGTCAGGAATTTATGAGCCACAATTACTTTCCAAAAAATGTGTGAGATTAGAGAGATGCTCCATTTTCAGTCTAAGGGTGAATGATTTCAGCTACTATTAGTGAAGCATGGGGAAGTAAAGCCCTAGAACAGAGGACTGACTAATCTGTATTCTAATGACAAACCTTTGTAGAGATAAATAGTTTGACTTGTTAATTTGCTTTCTCATTTCCACCTTCCTTGTCTTATCCATATTAACTGAAGTCTATCCATCCATTCCACTCATGACACTGTTATTGTGGGCCTGATTGACTGCACAATCTAACAGAAAATAGAACGACTTCATTAAGTTTCCCGAGAGAGTTTAAGATGAAGTAAAAGCTTTCTGTACTATATGTGTGAGGGAGAGGGGGACAAGGGTCACAATGTGGGTTAACCATGTGGTTTTAGGGTTAAGGTTAGAATTCGGCTTAGATTAAATTCAGGGTAAGAGTGTATAAGAGTATGGTTAAAATAAGCCTTGGGGAAAAGAGTCGATACAATGTCCTCACGAGTGAAGTTGGTCTGTGTGTGTTGGTGTGGTGTTCACAGAGATCCACAAGCTGAGGAGAGAACAATAACAAGGATGAGAAGAGTAACACCAGCTACCCTGGAGACCAGATCATGAACCTTTCCACTGAGTGAGAAAGAAAGACAGATAAATAGGCAGAAAGACAGTAGGAAGAAAACAGAGGTAGTAAAACACAGAGGGAGGTGCTAAGGAACATGAAACTAACCTGAAATTTTCCAGTTTGTCAGTGGACCAGTCAAATGGACGCCCAGAAATTCAGAAACAGACCATAGCCATTCATCCAGGAAATCAATCATCAGTCAGGCCAAAGATCAGCCGGCCAACCAGCTTCTCAGTTTGTCAGCTGGTCAATCAATCCAGTCATCAGTCAGCAAGCCAATCTGTGGATCAGCCATCCAGCTAGTCAGTCATCCAGCCAGGTACCAGTGTGGAAAGCACCATGGAAGCCAAGCTGAGAATTATGCCTATTAGCACTATCTGCCAACCAGCCAGCCTGTCTGCTTTACCTTCAAAGCCGCTGCACTATTCCTTCAAATCCGTTTTCTCACTCCTTTCAACCTTTCAGGAAGCGATTGCACCGTTCCTTCAAATCCTGTGCATACAGAACATTCTCTTTCCCTGTCTTGTTCTGATTTTCTCAGGTTAATTTATTTCATGTCTTTTTGTTAGTCTCCCATTCGTCTCCATGCTTGCATTACTTTGCTTTTTCTTTCACTAAACATGGTTCTCCAGCTTTCGTAATGTCCCTGGTTTGTATTTGCATTTTTTTTAGTTTGAAGGCTCTCTATATTTTGAGACTTAATAATAATAATTGTTAGACTTCTGTCAATGGGTGGTTATTGGTCATTGCTTACAAACGGTGCATGAAAATACAGTGTTTCTTTTGCTGAAAAAAACATCAATGCTATTTACAATTAATGACAGTAGAAAAATAATTCACAAAACAGTAGCTGCATTAAACAAAAAATAGTGAAGGTTGATTTTGAAGGAATACATTCTCCAACACTTATGCATTCTTCAACCATGTTGACTTTGTGGTAATTAAACCGAGTATTAAAATCGAGTATTGAAATTAAATAACAGAGATACACTGATGTTTACAATTGATACAATAGCAGCTTTAATCAGTCTTATTCCTGCTTTTCTTTCATTTCCTCTCTCTCCAGCCCACTCTCCTCTCCATCTCAGCTCAACATATCATGTCTCTCTTTCTCTAGTTCTTTCCTGTGCATTGTATTCTCGCCAGTTCTGTTTAAAGAGGATGTAACATCTGTTGCTGTCTACCAGACAAACTCCCACAGGGAGAGCAGACCAGAGAGGAAGTTTTCAGCCTCTGAGTGCTTTCAGACACTCACTGTGTTTTGTGGAAGCTGGGTGGATTTTGCCAGTATAAACTGTTAGACAAGTGGAGCATCATGGGACAGCACAACGTTAGACAGGGAAGTTTTAGGTTCAGCTGCATCAACAACCAGGCATGTCACTGTTGAACGTGATGCTACAGACAACATCTGTTTTCTTAACAGCATAGGAATCAGTTTAACAAATGGTTTAAAAAAAAGACTCTCCTCCCCACACATTCTCATGAAACCTAATAACAATACATTCCATTTACTTTTCAAGATACTCAAAGAGGCTTTACACAACAATTCAAAAAAGATCCTAGGAGTAACAACACACTGAAGGCACAAGGGTAGACATTAAATCAAACATTAAAAGCAGATCATGGAGGTAAATGGACTTTGGGGGAAATTGGGGTTCTATTTCGTACGTGCTCTGCCCTCCAACGGGCTTCGCTATTGGTTTATCCCCTCGAGGCTCCGCCTCGTCACCTGATCAAAGTCCATGTACTCACCGCCCCCGGGGGTAGCTCCTCCCCTATAAGACCCCTGGTCCACACCTTGCTCGTCTCCCTCTTCACTTCAGCATCTGAGTAGTTACAGTCCTGAGTGCAGTTTGGATTATGGCATCACCCAAGATTTATTTTTCTTGTGCGGCTCCGATGGTAGTGGAGGACGGCCACAACACCTGCTTCATGTGTTTAGGCCCTCAGCACCAAGGTGAGTTTGAGAAGTGCCTCGATTGTCTCACGCTTCCCCGGGAGGAGCGTGAGCGCCTGGGTCGCTTTATCGAGTCTGCTCGCTCTCTCCACACTAGCTCGGGTCTAGCCGCGCAGGGAGCGTCGGCTCGCCGTAAATCTTGGGCGGATTACGATGAGGAGGATGACCGGCGTGTGTTTGAGGAAGAGGACCCTGCCACTCTTTCTGGGGAGACTGGCGATGACGACGTGCCGGCGGGCCATCGGTACCCGTTGGATGATCTGCCGGGATTGTTTGAATCAGCGGTGGCCAGGATGGAGTGTCCTCTACCTCCACAGCAGCCTGCTAGAGCTCCCATGGTGGATTTCACCGCGGGCCTGCTTAGTCAGCCCAAGGGGAAGCCTCGGCCCTGTGTCACGGTCCCCAAGATGACGCCGGTGTTTGGTCACGCTCAGCGAGACTGGCATGCGCCATTGAGAGCTAAACCACTGGCAGTGGCTTATGCTCCGTATGCCACCGTCGAGGGTTGGGAATGGGGCCGGGGTGTTCCTCCCATTGAGGACGAGGTCAGGGTTTGCCTGGTCCCGGGTCGACCATTGCTTCCTGCCGAGAGGGACAGGATGATGGCCGGGTTTCTGGATCGGTGTTATGCTGGCGCAGCTCAAGTAGTCACGCTAGCAAACAATATGGCGTTCCTGGCAGGGTCCATAGACCACCTGATGCATCGCCGGACGGAGCTCCTGGAATCTGAGATCACTGAGGCCCAGACCACCGCGGCTACTTTTCTCAGGATGTCCCAGGCATTGGCGATCATGGACGGCCGCTCTATGTGTGTGGCGCAGGTGGGCCACAGGCACCTATGGCTAGGTTTGTCTTCCATGCGGGAGAGAGAGCAGTGGCTGCTTCTCAATACCTCGCTGTCGAATAAGTCGCTGTTTGGCCCGGACATCCCGGCTATGGTTGAGCGGCTAGAGAGCACCAGGAGGGCATCGGAACATCTCGGGTCGCATCTGCGGCCGCAGCAACCTCCCCCTCGCCAGTGATGGCAGCAATATCGCCGGCGTTCCCGTTCTAGGGACGGGTCTGGGGGAATGGCGGCTAGTGGATCGGCTCAGCAAGGGCAGGCGTGTTCCGGTGGTGCGGCTGGACATGATCGAGGCCGAGGCAGGGATGTCTGGCCAGCGTGTGATTCACGGATTGGGCGCGGGCAGCGACATCAACAGCCACAGCAATTTCCTTCTTTTTCTAATAAAAAACGAATGGTGTACAGTTTCTGAGGGATTTTCTTCTGGTTCTGATAACTCTGTCACACAGGTTGAGTCAGAGGTTAGGAATAGTAGCAATGACGATGGGGTTGTTTATTAGTCATTGGCGTGTGAGTCGCTGCCGCGCAATTCGGCACACTCCCCGAGGAGGGTGGCGCCACGCATATGGTTGTGGCTCCGAGTATATCCGCCCCGACCTTAAGGGGTGAGACGGGGTCCTCAGAAAAATATAACCCTCAGACGTTTTGCGGCCGCCATTTTGGCTCTACTTCTGCTAATCTGGTGGATGAGTGCCACACACAGTCAGTCATGGACCATTTACAAGGTGGTGGACATAACGATGGAACAACGGAGTGCGTCGTTGGACAGTACATCCCCCTGGCGAATACTGATTTTTTGCATAATAGGGCAGTTACCTCGCCTGATGTTGAGGATGGCATCTCCCCCCCGTCCTCGGTGACTGGTTCACCGGGGGACGGGGTGAGGGAAGCAGCAGCCTCACTATTGGCGCTAGCTTCATCACAGCCCTTTCTGGCAGGGCCTCCCGTGCATTCTTCCCAAAGTAGGCGGGATCGGGACGGGTGGGCCCGATTCCCATCTCCCTGCAAATCCCGTGGCCCAGCCTCTTACAACCCACCATGCTGCGTGGGTGCGGTTTTGCGGCCCTCTCTCTGCCTGGTTGGACCGGAAGCTACGAAGGGGTTACGCGCTGCAGTTTTGTTGCAGACCCCCTCCGTTCGGCGGGATCGTTCAAACTTCATTCACCGACCCAGAACAGAGAGCTGTCTTAGAGGAGGCGGTGGCTGCGCTCCTTCGGAAGGGCACGGTGTCACCAGTTCCTTACGCAGAGGCTCGGGCGGGGTTTTCTCCCTGTATTTTCTGGTACCCAAGAAATCGGGGGGCCTGAGACCGATCCTGGACATGTGCGCTTTGAACGATTACATTGCCCGCAGACCCTTTCGCATGTTGAAAGTCAGACAGCTTTTGGAATGCATCCAGCCCGGCGATTGGATGACATCAGTAGATCTGACCGATGCTTACTTCCACGTCCCCATTCTACAGTGTCACAGGAAGTACCTGCGGTTTGCAGTGGGGGAACGGTGCTACCAATTTTGTCGCCTCCCATTCGGGTACTCCCTTTCCCCACGAACATTCTCAAAGTGTGTGGAGGAGGTGTTGGCGGCACTCAGGGAGCAGGGCTGAGAATCCTGTTCTATATCGACGACTGGTTGATCCTCGTGGCTTCCAGTCAAGAGGCAGAGGCTCATACCGTGCTGGTTATTCAGCACGTCAGGCAGTTGGGCTTCACCGTCAATCCCAGCAAGAGCACCTTGCAGCCGAGTCAGCGGGCGCTCTACTTGGGGCTCATCTTGGACTCCCGCACCATGACCGCAAGGCTGCCATAGGCGTGGGTGGAGGCAATTTTGCTTTTGGCTCAACGAGTGTTGTGCATGACCACGAGCTCAGCGGGCAACATTATGTCACTCCTCGGGAAGATGTCAGCAGCCCATCCGGTGGTGTGTCTAGGGTTGCTACACATGAGGACTCTACAGTGCTGGTTTGTGAGGCTCCGGTTGGGCAACATTATGTCACTCCTCGGGAAGATGTCAGCAGCCCATCCGGTGGTGTGTCTAGGGTTGCTACACATGAGGACTCTACAGTGCTGGTTTGTGAGGCTCCGGTTGCATCCGTGTCGGGACAGGCGCTGCGAGCTTCATGTCCCGGCTCTGGCCCGGAGAGATGTACTGTTTTGGGTGTATCCCTCACTATGTGCAGGTATTCATGGACACCTCCCTGGCCGGTTGGGGTACATATGGTCGGGCCCTGTGCGAAACCGCCACATCAATCTCCTAGAGCTCACAGCAGTACAGAAGGTGCTTCTCCACTTCGCCCCGCAGCTGAGAGGGGAACACGTCTTGATTCGGTCAGACAACACCACTGCAGTGGCCTACCTCAACAGACAACGACAGGTCCGAGCCCCGGCTCTGCACAGGATGGCGGCCTCCATCTTGACCTGGGCGGCCCAACATCTGTGCTCGTTGAGAGCCCGTTATGTGCCAGCAGCTCTCAATGTGGGGGTGGACAGGGGAGGTCTAGTCGAGGAGGACTGGGGCCTCTCCTCGGATGTGGTGGGGCAGGTCTGGTCATCCAGTGGCCAACCTCTTTGCAAGCCGGGAAAACGCCCAATGCCAGCTTTGGTTTTCTCTGAGGAGGATGGACTGTCCTCCCTTGGGGGTGGATGCGCTGGCTCATCCAGTATGGCCCGCCGGCCTGTTGTATGCCTTCCCGCCTTTGCTCCACCAGGTTCGGACGCAGCATCTGACAGTAATAGTTGTGGCTCCAGAGAGGCAGGGAGCCAGATGCTTCACAGAGGTAGGCCCATGGCCGCTTCCGGATCTTCCCACGGCGTTGTCAGGCAGGAGGAGCCCTCCTTTCGCGTCCAGTACTGGGGATGCACCTCATGGTATGGAGATTGAAAGGGTGAGATTAAGCAGTTTTGGGTCTTCCAACCGCTGTTGTTTCTACAATCCAGAACACACGTGCCCCGTCTGCTTCCAAAGTATACGCATCATGGTGGCGGGTGTTCACGGCTTGGTGTGAGGCTTAGCGCCTGGAACCAAGCTCGTGCCCTCTGCAGGATATTCTGGGTTTTCTGCAGAGCTTGTTTGAGAGTGGACGTGCTGCATCTACATTGGGAGTCTTTGCAGCAGCCATTACAGCAGGCCATGACAGTCTGGGGTGCTTCACGGCCAGGAGCCATCCATTGGTGAAACGCTTCCTGCGGGCCCCCTAAGGCCCCCTACTCGACGTTTGGTTCCCCAGTGGGACCTTCAGATGGTGCTGGACAGGTCCACCGTTCGAGCCCCTGGAGCAGGCATAGCTGGAGTTGATGTCTGCGAAGACGGCGCTCCTCTTGGCCCTGGGATCTGCCAAGAGGGCAGGTGATCTATGTGCCCTGTCCATCCATTCAGTCTGTATGTCAGTCAGTGACAATAGGGAGGCGCTGGAATCCTTTTTCTCCCCTCCTCATTCTGGTGATGAGGAGATGTGGCTTCATACGTTGTGTTCTGTGCGCGCTGTCCATGTCTATGTTGAGCGCACAGCGGGTTTCAGGAGAACGGACCAACTGTTCATTTGCCATGGTGGCCGTGCTCTGGGGGCTCCAGTGTCGGCGCAGCGCCTTGCCCACTGGATGTGTGACGCCATTCGCAGGAGCTATGACGCCATGGGGCACACTCCTCTGATGGGGTTGAAGGCACACTCCACCAGGGGTATCGCAGCCTCCACGGCTTTGCTTAGGGGTGTTTTGGTGGAGGATGTCTGTCTGGCTGCCTCCTGGTCCTCCACTTCGACGTTTGTACAGTCATATCTGAGAGACATGACTGCCAGTTCTGTGGCTCACTCCGTGCTTGGCACACGTCTGGGGGAGCCACCGGCTGAGGATCAGGTCTGACTTCACCACTGTAGCAGTACCCTTATAGTTTGGTGTATCTCTCCGGGGGATGATGCGTCACTGGGGGTACTGTCAGAGGGATCTGCTCTCGGCAGGGTTAGGCCCAGCTGGGAGTACATCTTATCCCTACGGCCTTCACCTAGGTGTTAAACCAATAGCGAAGCCCGTACGAAATAGAAATAGAGGTTACCTGGTATAACCCCAGTTCTATGAGTACGTGCGAGGCCCTCTAACTACCGTCCCCAGCTGGCCCTGGTCATAGTTGCTGAAGTTTTCAAGGGAGATGAGCAAGGTGTGGACCAGGGGTCTTATAGGGGAGGAGCTACCCCTGGGGGCGGTGAGTACATGGACTTTGATCAGGTGACGAGGCGGAGCCTCGAAGGGATAAACCAATAGCGAAGCCCATTAGAGGGCCTCGCACGTACTCATAGAACTGGGGTTACACCAGGTAACCCCTATTTCTCAAAATATCAGAAATAAAATAATAATAATAATACTGAACAGCAAAATATTTTTCCCTCATTTATTGTGGATGGTGTCAGGATCCGTGTCTGTTTCTGGTATTTTTGAAGTATAGTTTTTGTATGGTTTCCTGTTTTATTTTGAAGTCTTGTTTCTTGTTTCCAGTGTTTTTTCCTGCCCTTGTGCCTCACCTAGTCTTGATTGTCTTCACCTGTTCCCCATTTCACACCTGCTCCTGATTCCCTTGTTATTCTCCTCTCTATTTATACCCGTCCCTGTCCGTTCATTGTTTCCTGTGTTGGATGTGTCTGTGCTCCCTTGTGTATTGTGCTCATGTTCCTGTGTTGGACTTATTTCTTGTGCTCTTGCGGTTTCCTGTATCTGGACTGTCCTGCTTGTTTGCTTGCTTACTTGCCTGCACCCACAAGTGAGTTAAATAAATCCATAAACTGCTTTATCTTCCATGCCTGTGTGCGTTTGGGTCCTTCTCCTGCTGCTTCCACACACAAATCTTGACAGATGGTCTACAAATCTCGTAGTGTAATATTTTCATCGGAACTAGTTTCTACTGAAAAAATTGTCCCAAATGAACTGACCATTTAAGTCCTTGGATGGACTATTAAGCATCACCAATTTTGCAATTATGTCTGATTCACTTAATTGACTTAGCCACTCAAACTTAACCTGCCTCATTTACATGTACTCCAGTGCAGTCAGTGATTTCCTAGAATAACTTTCAGCAGTCCCCAGAGACAGACATGAATGTTCAGCCCAGCAAGTTCTATACGTACATACGAGGTTATATACAAATGAGGTGAGAGAGGAGGGTGTTAATTAAGCTGTCCTTACACTGTTCACACAAGTAAAGAATGCCAGTTCTTGAGGCAAAGCCCAAACCAGTGGTAGGCTGCAGTTTCTCCAGCTGCTTGCTCACTCTTAATCTGAAACATGGATGTTGTTTGGGCTTGTTAGATTACCATGGCCCCAGTGAGAGTCTATTCCAGTCTGATGTTCCCGCTTTGTCTCTGAATGAAGCTCAGCCATGCTTAGCTGTGTTCTCATAAACTTAACCCCGAGGCATGCCCAAGGCCATTCTCCTCAATAACTTGTATTACATAGACCCTGCCTGCAGTATGGTCTCTCACTCATACAATCCCTACAGTATAATGTTTGTAATTTTACACTTTCATGGTGAAGACATTTTTAAAAAGGCATAAACCTTAGCCAGTTTCACTTTTTCAAAGGGCTTATTGAGGGTTACAACTTGATTTTAGCATTTACTTAAGATTAAGGTTTTGTAATTAAAGGGTCTTTTAATAATAATCTTTATTTATAGAGCACTTTTAAAATCACGTTACAAAGTTCTTCACACAAGGCAACAACTTCACAACAAGCAGATCATAAACACTTTCCGATAGATTAACAATTAAAACAAATGAATCCAATAAAAACAAATAAAACCAGCAAACGGACAGTCAGTAAAAATCAGGAAAAGCTCTCAGATAAAAGTATGTTTTAAGAAAAGATTTAAAAGAGGTCAATGATTCTGCCGACCTCATTTCCTCAGGCAGCTCGTTCCAGAGCTTTGGGGCTCTGACTGCAAACGCTCTCTCACCTCTAGTTTTCAGCCGTGCTTTGGGAACACATAAAAGACCTCTGTCCGAGCTTGTATGCAACTAGGAGGTCAGATATGTAGGATGGAGAGAGGCCAGTGCAAGGAGGCTGAAACAGGCATAATGTGGTCACTTCTCTTGGATCTTGTTAAAAGCCTGGCAACTGAGTTCTGTACAGTCTGTTGCAATAGTCTAGATGTGAGGAAATGAAGGCGTGTAAAATAGTCTCTGTCATTAAAAGATAAAATGGATCATATTTTGGCAATATTTCTAAGATGATAAAAACAAGACTGCACAAGTTTTGTTGTGTGCTGCTCAAAGCTTAAGTTACTGTCAAACCAAACGCCAAGACTCTTTGCAACAGGGAACCAAAATTCACCCAAATTACAAAGTGACATTTTTCCTCCTACCACTAGTATTATTTTGTCTGAGCCCAGCATTAGGCAAATAGATATTTTAGCATAATAATGGCTTGATCCAACAGGTGTGTGGCATTCCAAGTGTGTCAGATGCAACAATTGTTACGCAGCATCTTGGATGCTCACGACTTCCTGACAACAACATTAACATGTTAGAATTTTTTTGCCTTCTCTCGCCAGTCAGTCCCTGTCACCCAAGTTGTGAAAGACAGCAAGCTAGGTCAGGGTCCAACATGTAGTCTGCTATGTCTCCGTGCCAAGTGGCATATGTTTTGAAATATCCGTCTCTGATTTCTGCCTTCCGCACACATTCAGTGGAGATGAAAGGAATTTGTTTGTATGGTGTCATAGGAGTACCATAAAAAAGAATAAGTTAATAAAACAAATTGGAAATATATATTTCAATAGGGGAAGAGACAAAGTAATAGGGAAAAGAATGAGGAAAATGAATAAAAATATACATTACATAAAAATAAATAAAAAATTAAAATATATAAATATATACAGAAATAAATACATGAAAATGCGTATATTATATTTTGCCATTTCTCTTTATATTTCCACATTTATTTTCTTATTTTTTATGGCACTCCTATGACTCCATATATGCATGTGTACATACAGTAAGTATGCAACTAATAAAATTTTATGTAAAGAGTTACCAGCGACACAACAGCCTTCACTACAGTGAGTACAGTATGTGCATGTCTGCTATACCTCTGTGTCTTAATTATATTTAAAAACCCACGCAGAAGCGCTCCCCTCCAGCTCTACTCAGCAGGTATGTTGAAGTAGCAGCCCTCTGTGGGAGCAACACTTCCTTGCCTGGGAGGGAGGCAGCAGGAGGAAGAAATAGAATGAGGAAAAAGCGAATGAGAAAACTATACAAGGGGAGAGAGAGAAAGACAGAAAGGGGATAGCAAATGAGGGGAAAGAGGAACAGAAGAGGGATTGTAGCATGAATTAATTCCTCAGTTTTAATTCCACCTCTGTCATTCCAAAGGGTTAACCCAACTGGGGTTTGAATCTCTTTTCCAATGTTGACCTTTACATGGAAATGAGAGATGAGAATGAGGGGGCAGAGGATGATGAAGGATAGGTGGAGAGAGTAGTTTTTAATCTTTATTTAATCAGGCAAACTGAAAGAAACACACTTTTCCTGCAAACCCCAGACTGAATCACTTTAAATCCTAGGTGAAAAGGACAGGGAGATTTCTTAGGAAGTACAACAACACCCTGTTAAGATCAATAACTAATCCATTATGAATTGCTTACTTTAGTCCGTTTTTTTTGCTGTTGCAGTGATACCAGAAGGAGGGAATGGTTGGACATATGCACACATTCACACATGGAAGCTGTCCAGTGTAAGTGCCATCCTCTTCTTTGGTGGCAACTGGAGCAGCTCAGGGCCCGGTGCCTGGCTCAGGAGTAGCTTATTTATGAGAATATTGAAATGCTGCACAGTTTGGTGTTGACATATGCTGAAAACTGACATATTTCCTTGAGGACTGCCAATTTAAAGGCTCGGTTCACTTAAATAACAAAAAACTGCTTGCCACTTACTTCCAGAGTTACCTAACAGACTGTCCTCACCAGAAAAAAATGGTACATTGGTAATTTGTGTAAATGCTTAAAAAAAACCTGTGTTTACATTTCCTATCTGCCACTTACACCCCACTACAAACACTGACAATGTGTCACCCATCACAGTTTCATGATATCATCCATTCCCTATACTTTGAATACAATATGCATAATGTGCTAATACTGCTGCACACTATAAATATTTGCTAAATATTTATCTAATCTTATCTTTATCTTTTTTTATCTTCTGGTTTCTTATTACTATCCTATTTCTTTACGTTGCTGTTCTTACACCTGGCACCAAAACAAATTCCTTGTATACATGTACTTGGTGAATAAAGCCTTGATTTTCTTGACAAGTGACCTCTTGGAGATGTGCAAATTACAAAATGTGTCTTTTTAAACTACATTCCTGTCACTTATTTAACAGTCACTGACAAGTGATTTTGTCCTGCTGATAGGGGCGTTAGAAGACGCTTGTATGCGTCGTTTAGGGGGGCAAACAATACAAACAATGCATGTTGTCATTTAATTTGGAGGACATGTCATGTCATTTTTCTTTTAACTATGAAGCCAAGTTACGTTTCTATATGTTTTAGTTTGATAAATAAGCACAGTCTGTATTTTGTTTATGTAAATTGAGATAAATAAGTGATTTCATTCAATGAGTTAATTAATAGCAATTTGTTAAAAGTCAGTAAGCATGATATTTTGTATGTAAGCTTTCTGTTTCTGTTAGAATGGCGCCGTAGGTTACCGTCACTTTAAGAGAAATAGGTCTCTTGAGCTCATTGAGGGGAATTTGTTAGGACATGTTTTTGTTTGGCTCCATAGTTACATGAGCCTAAACTGGTTCTCTTACTGTAGTACAGTATGCTGATTAAGAGAACTTTGAATACTCCTGTAAGCAGATACTACAAAACTGTGGTGGAATAAAAATACTTAATAGTGCACAAGTTAAGCCAAGGCAATTGTTGAGCTTCAACCCCCCACACTTACCTTAGCCAGGTACCTTGAGCTCCCTACCGTTACCGTTTTGTCATTTGGTGCAGTTAGATTTACTTGAAAATATAGAATATCTAACTATTTCCTGAAGCATCATAGAAGGGAAAGACGAGACATGTATACAAGGCTGTCTACAAGGTTTGCTCCACTGTCATCGGACTACGTATTGTGTACAGTATCCTGCCAATTTTACTCAAGCTTCAACCTGTCAGCAAAGTCATCACTTTGACAGCAGACGAGCATCTGGCACTGTAGAACTGGGCGTTCTCTACAAACGGTCACAAATCAATTCTTCCAGGGACAGAGGAGTCGAAGTGATGGCACTGGTCAACCATATAATAGTCTAAATTCATCGGGAGAAAATTCGCACACAATCAAATCAGCAGGTACACTCACAGCTAGATATACTCTTCTGACTCCTTCGTACACACACACACAAGCACAGTGCACAGAAAGAAGAGACACAGGCACGTGATACACACAGAGACACGAGAATCATCAGTCACCTTAATTGCATTTAAACAGACTGAGGTGTTTTGTCTTGTCCTGCTAAACGTATGGCAGCGACAAATACAAACACATCATTCCTCACAAGACTGCATCTGTCTGAGATGAATTAGGAGGAGAGGGAGGCTTTAAAGGGAGGAAGTGGGGTTTTAGCGATGCGATTTATAAGCTTTTTTATTCTCTCTACAGTGTACTCCTTGCTTGTTCTATTTTTAGAAAGCATAACCCTTCCTTTGAGACTGCCTGTCGTTTAGGGTATTTTATTTTTTAGACATCCAGTATTTAAAATCTTATAATCAAGGAAAAAAAAAAAAGGGTTTTCAACTAAATGTAAGAATAGCAGACTCCACTGCAGCTTTTAAGTGCCCCCTTAAAACTCACTTTTACATTATGGCCTACACTTAAAACACTCCACTCAACAATCCCTGTCACGCTGACTCGAGCAAGACACCACCTGTGTGGAAGCCAGCCAGTTAAAGGTTGTGGTTGCACTTCACAGCTTCCACTATTGAATGCATTTAACCGTATTAAAGTGAAGTGGAATTTTACTTGAAAAAGAGTCAGTGCGCTCAGTTGAATTTCCTTGGATAAGTAATGAATTTAATAAAGGACAAGAGGTAGTAAAAGGAAGAGAATGAGAGCGACGCAACATGAAAATGCCAATAAGCATGCCATTCTTTTGCTTCTGAATGTGCAGCTTTAGTATGAAGAGAAGGGAGACAAAATGAGAGAGAAATGGTGGTGTGTGTGTGCGTGCATGCATGTGCATTTGTGTGAACAACAGAGCAAAAGAGAGAGGGATAAGCAGACACAGATGAAGAGAGACAAATCGAAAAACAAATCAGCTGAGGACTGTGGAACACAGTAACCCAACATGCCCTCCACAAAAATAAGTAAAAAGGCCGGCAGCAAAATCAGCCTGAGAACAGAGTGCGTCAGGCAGAAGCTGTGCTGTGAGCTCTAGTGTTTCCAAGAGTGTGTTTGGTATATTGAGGACATTGGCAGCTTCTACTTAGACTTACTCAGTTTTCCATCAGATTCCCATCTGCAACAGCACAAACAGAATTATGGATGCTGGACTGTGTCTTTCACAGCTAGTGAAATTCTGACTGAAGCAATCCAGCAGCATTTGTGTTTAAATGAAAACATTTGCATGTGGGGTACATCTCCATTGTCAAATGTGCATCAGGTGTTTGAAGTATTTTTATGCTGGTAGACAGTCACCTTCAACTACTCCCTCTTCTTCTCTGAAATGCATATTCTTGTTTCCTATTGGACCATTTTCAAGTGCACAGTGGGGTTTTTTCGCATACTTTCTCTTTCACAATAACTGAATTGAAATTCCTTCTCTTTGGTGTGGTGAGGGGGGAAAAAAAATAAATCAGGCCATGGTCTTTGAGGTCTTCCAGCTGAAGCATTGCTTTTATATGCTGTGTGTCTATTTTGTTTTATTTAGGACATGGACTGAGGAAATGCCCTTGCACTTACAAAGGATGTTATCAACAAGATTTGAAATGAGGTAGACTACCAGCGTTTTGCCAGTGAGTAGTCAATGAGATTTCTTTTCATATCAGAAACAGAACAGTTGCGCCATGAAGAATAATTTTATTTCTATTTAAAAAAGCACCCAACCTTTTGCACCCAATCAGTTAAAACAATCATTACCATTAAAAACTTGACCATCAGCGTGCAGGTTGACCTGTTTGGCCTTTATAAAAAATCATAAACAATTCATTTTCATTATTGTGTTCTTTTAGCATGTATTAGAAATGAACTTTGTTTCACATCAGGAAATAAACATACAGAGCACTAGACATGCTGCAGGGTTTTAGGCGCATGGTTGCAAGAGGATAGGAGTACCCAGAAGGTGATTCAGGGAAGAATGTGAAAGTGGACAAGCTTTGATTTACAGATTCATAACCTGAAGGTTGTAGGAAATTGTGTATCCATGGTTGGGGCGTGATGTGCATAGAAAACTGAATTAAGCACCACTACACTGCTTAAGTCAAGGCCCCAATGGGATGATGTGACATATGTCACATCTGACTAGAGGCTATGCTTATTGGCAGCTGAGGGAAAGAGAATCTCACGCTCTGCTGTTTTAGTGATTGCAAACCTCTTCAGCATTATGTATGTTTTATCTCATGCCAATGTAGCAGCTTGGAACTGAAGTGAATTTAATTGTGAAAGTGACTGCAGGAGAGAAAGTTACACAGAGAGAGAGACAAGCAGGGCATCTTCAGGTGCAAATTTAAACTTAAGTAAAGCTAACAGAAACTGACTTGGCTTCCACACCAGTCAAGCTGCTGGCAAAATCAGACTTTTTGTTCGAACATTGCTAATGAAAGTGATGAAACAAAAGATGAGAGAAAAGGGGAAACTGAATGGTAAGGGAAATAAAGTCAAATGGTGGAATGTTAGAATACGGATCAAGTCTGCTTCATTAAAAAGTATAATGCACTCATGAATATGATGGCACAGAAATCTGTCAATGCATGATGAAACATGAGACCTCTAGCGACTACAGTACAAATAAGATATTTGAATACGTTAAACATTACATTCAGAATAATAGTAATTAACAAGAATAAGAGTCTACAGCCATGCTAGCCGTCTTAGTTTAGCATATTAGAGTGCTAGAAGTTGCACACTACACACAAAGTACAGCTGAGGCTGATGGGAATGTCATTAGTTTTGCAGATATTTGGTCATAAACCAAAGTTTTGAACTAATGTAGACCTGATGATGGTGCTAGATGAAAAATTACGGGATCATCAAAATAATTACAGTTCATCCCTCTAGCTTCCATGAAAGCCTTTTCCCTCAATTTCTCGGCCCTAAGATTCGTGACACCTCCTCTGATCTGCCGTTTATCCTCTTACTAAATTTCTCTTTTCTGCACTGCTCCTCATGAAAACTTTCTTCTCTTAGCCTTCTCTTCAAGATATCTTTTTTTTTTTTTCATCTCTTCTTCCTTCATCTATCCTCCCATTTGACCATCAATAGTTGACAACAGCTACCCTTCTTTTGTGGGTTTCTGCTGTGTTTTGCATTCTTGTCTGTTTCCTCCCGTGTGCACTTCATGTGAAAGCCATCTCCAAAACCTTCAACCTTTCTACATGGCCTGCCTGGACATATTTCACTTTGCTTTCAGTCTCTTACACACACACTGAAATGCAGCTCTCTTCTTTCGCTTTTCTCGCAGACTTTAGCACATAGGTTCACTTTCCTTGCGCTCTTTTCTCTCTCCCTCCAGGGCTTAATTGATAGTCTGGGTATGTATGAAAAAGCCCCATCTGCCAAAGTAAAACTGGAGGAAGACTAAGGGCTTGTTAGTGGGGCAGCAGAGAGTGTAGGAGCAGCTCCCAGTCTGCAGAGCAGTCTCAGATGGGCAGGAGAGGTATAAAGGATTTGGGAATTCACCTAGGTACAAAGAATTTTTAGAAACAGAACTGCATAAGAAAAGAAAGCTTCTGTAGCTGGCATACAGATGAAAGGCCCTGACTGTTAATAACCTTGTCACTTCAATTCTATGGCACAGATTGGTTGTGATATAGTACAGTAGACTTACACAGGTGGCATCACTGGATCCCAGCAGCTTCTCTTTATCTTCTAGTAGGGTTGGGTATTGAGAAAAGGTTCCGAATTGAATCCATTTCATTGGTAAGAAAATGTTCTTTTTGGTTCAGCTTATTGATTACAGAGCAAAATTTCTGCCTTTCAGTTTACGCATATGGGTGTTCACAGTATGGCAGAACAGCGTTATTCCTTTCACTTCACAAAACTCCACAAACGCACCTGTCACATGTATGCACCTGGCCGTAAAAAGAGGTTTTTAAAAGAATTACAGAATACCATCAGTTATGCAATGTATGTATGTGTTGAATGCAGCTCAAATCTGGTAAAAATTTAGCATTTCACATATTTTTGCAGCCAGGTTCATAGAGATTCCAGGTTCTGCTTCAGTAAGCAGAATTGCAATCGATAAACTAACCAATACCCAATCCTATTCAGTGGCAGAGGGAGGACCAGGCTTAAAGACCGAATCCTGGATGAACTTTTAAACACGTCTTGGCAACCAAGATGTTGCTGCACACTTGTGTTCTGTGCTGGGTGGATACAGCTACTCCTGAGGAAAGCGGACCATCCAGTAATGAATGAACAGCTGCTCCTGAAGTCACATGAGGCAGACCAGACTGGACTTATATCACTTCATGAGTCTGTTACTCAGGCCTGGCAGACTCTGAAGGCCACACATGCATCTGTGTGGCCTTCATGCAATAAAGTACCAATCTATCCATCTATCTGACCACATGCATCTGACATCAGTCCTGGGATTGGGATCTTTGAAGAGCCACTGCATTACAACTGCTTCCTGGAGACTGTAACCCTGTCCTCTGCCAGTGGGACACTGGTGGTTATTTGACATGCTGGGGGAAGTCACCAACTTCTCGATGCGGTCTGCGAGTCCCTGTCTGCACCACTCAAGAGTGTTTGTGGAGAATCGTGCTCTAGTTGACCAATGGGATGATGACCAAGAGTACATTTTCCCTATTCATTAATGTCACTCCTGCTGTCGAAATGTGGTAGGGGGAAGAGGGACTCCAGAAGAGGGGTGACTAGTTTAGCTCTACTGGAAAGAAACTGCAGTAAGATGTGATACCAAAGCTTTTTGGCAGGGGGGGGAAAGGTCAGGGTTGACTGAGGGTTGTACTCTGCTGGCTAAATTAAATTCAAAATGACTAACAGAGTCTTAACAAGACTGAGCACCTTATACCCATTCTCAGATCCGATTACACACTTTGGTCAGGAGGTCAGAACCTCTTAGGCCTTCTGATTGCTACAAGTTGGTGACGTTGTTTCTGATGTTGCAAATGATACAAACAGCTTTGCTCAGACATAATTGGCGCACAATATAATTTGTTGTGGTTGTGTTTTTAAGTGCCTTTAATTGTTTTAGTCCTATGTAAATGCATGTGTATAAACTGTATCTTCCTCAACATGCTTGAAATATGATTGGGCATTTGTGCCTTTATTAGATAGTAAACAGTAAAGAGATGACAGGAAATGAGAAGAGAGAAAGGTGGGGAATTACATGCAACCAAAGGTCCCCGGTCAGACTCAAGTGGCCATTGCATTTTGTGGTTGGTGCCTTAAACCCCCCTAGGCCACCAGTGCACCCTGAAATGTGGTTGTTTGAAAGCTATTTTGACACAGTGGATCCCTTATCGGTCCACTGTCCCTGGCGAGAAGGTCAGAGGAGACGTTTATGGGGCTACACTGCTACGTTCATTTCATTTTCCATTTTACCTCCGAAAGTTAATTAATCCTGAACAAATCCTAATTGTCCATTACAAACATCTAATAGATAGATAGGGGGTCAGGGGTGGACAGATGTTGTTATGAACACGAAGGGGCTGCTGGCTGCTCGGCTCAGGGTGGAACATGCTTATTATAAACTGACTGATAACCTGAAGACCTTCATGGTCATGTGGAGAATTGGAGGTGATTACTTGTTGGCTCTGTGCTTCTGATTGACTGTTTGATTGGTTTGTTATCTGTGTGTGGGTGGGTGTGAAAGGTATGCGGAAGGGGGTTATATGGACAGTGGATGTACGCGCACTACCTTTCCTGTCTGGAAATACTTTTCTTATCAGCAAAAAACCTGGCTTTCCCATGCACAAAAACATGCACCGCTGCCTCTAAAAGGACATAAGACAGGCCCAGAGAGACAGGAGACAGTGTGTGTGTGTGACTGAGGAGGGAATGATGGAGAGAGCGACTGAGTGACAGAAGGAGATGACAGCAAACAAGTGGAGCTGAGAAGCTGAGAAGTGGTCCTGAAGATTACTTACCCTAACACCTCTCTACCTTTGTTTTTCACATCTCTTGCCATGTTCTTTCTACATTTATCCTTGATTGAGTTTTTTTCCATTCTTGCAGCTCCCCTTTTCTCCATGTATTAATTCTTCTTTTCTGTTGTCTTTTACTTCTCTGCCTCCCCTCCCCCTCCGAGAATTGTTTTGTACTGTTGCACAGTAAAATAAAAATATTCAAAACCAGTTCACTCATCAATAAACAAAGCGGTATGTGAATGTGTACTGGGAATGAATATATTCTGTGTCTGTAATTGTATTAGTGAATGTTTGTTTTTGTCTGCATGCAAATATGTCTGTGTAAACTAAGGAAGCCTCACAAAGCCCTGTATATAATAAAAGGCTACATGGTATGTAATTTACCCTGTCTAAATCTATTATTTTTAAGACTTTAGCTCAACACCACATACCTCCAGGCGGACAATAGGTTACATTGCTAATATTGGTATGTAAAGATCTCTCTGCAGCACTATGTTACTGTTCCATTGGCATTTTAGGTAAGCACTGACAAACTCTATTGAAAGATTTCACACACCCGATTACTCTCATACCTTGCCAGCATACAGCGATGGGAGTGAGTGAACAATTGAACAGCCTAAACAAATAAACAGCAGCAAATGGTTTGAAAAATAATGACCCATACTGACTGCCAAAGTGAATGGAGCCATTTTGACCTTGTTTAGACTGCCAACCCAAATCTGTTTTTTTTGGCATATCCAGATTGTATCCACATTGATTTTAGAAAGTCTGGACAGCAAAAAACCACATGAAATGCGATTTTTGCAAGTCGGATCCAAGCCACATTTGGATGTGTTTTGAAATGCAATTCCATTCGTATTTCTACAAATGCGTCTCAGTCCAGGCGCTCAAATCGGATTTCAGAATGTCTTTTGCGTCACTCTACAACATCAAATTCAGAGTGATGGAAGTGCATCAGAGTGGCTGTATACCAGCCTCCTCCATTGCTGAGTTTGTCTGGAGAAGTTCTGCTGTTTGGAGGGCGAGATTATGGATCTCCATTTCTCACGCTTCCACGTTGGAAAGCCGTGTCACCAATACTGTAGTTACTGACGCAGGCCCCATGCAGATAGGTTGGTGATGTCTGATGATTTGCAAACAACAGTGCGGACAGTCTGTCTTAAAGATATGATCTGAGAAACAAATCTGATTTTCCCACAGTCTGAACAAAGCCATTGGGATTAAAAAAAGAATCCCTTTCCAGCTATAACATTTCACACACAAGTGCTGCTGATTAGATCCTGCATTCAAGTTCAGTATTTTTAACAGGCCAGGGTGGAAAAGAAGTTGTCCAGATCCTGTCAAAACAGATCCAGACTCTCCACAGACATACAAAATATAATAGGAAACCATTGAAGCACAGGTGTGATACACTGCTATCAAACATATCTAAATTACTTTACCAATTTCAATGTAGGCCTACTTTAAGATAAGTGAGACATAAGATGAAAATATATTTTAAAAATTCATCATCTTTAGAAGATTCTCAATTTTAAATGAATCAGATTAGGATGACAGACAATAAAATCAGGACATCCCTAATTATCCTGTCTCAAAGTGGGCTAAAAAAACCACAAAAAAAAACAAGTGAATTTGACTGATGATAATTGTTGATTATTATCTTAATCTAAAGAACTGAAAGGACCATAAAGGAGCTAAAAACTTTGGAACTCATCTTTTGCTAAAATTGTATAACAAAACTTCTGCTCCCACACAGCAGACAGTGTGAGGTCTCTGCATTTGAACTCAACTGAAAACAATGGGACTCCGTGCATATCATGGTGAAATGAGCAGACAGTAATATGAACACAACAATTGTTCACTGTAGTGTAGAATCAAGAAGGTTACATGCACCATATCCATACTGTTATTGAGACCAATGTCAGAATGAAAACTGCGTGTTCATATCTGTATATTAGTGTGTATCCCTGTGTGTTTTTAAGGCAATGTGTGTGTGTTTGGAGGCTACTGATGCATCTCTAAGCCATGTGTGAAATGTGTCATCACAAACTGAATGTGTTTGTTTCCTGCATGCGTGTGATTGTGTGCCTGTTTATCCCATCATATATGTAAATGCATGCACAGTGTGTGTGTGCCAATGTATTCTGTGTTCCTGCCTGCAGAGAATGTCAGTGCATATGCTGTAGTCTCTACTTTTTCTTTGCTCATAATGAACTAACATTGCACAAATACATAAGACTAAAAAAAGCTAATTTATGTCATCTTTCTTCTTCCTAAACTGCAATAATCTCAGCAGTGAACACAGAGAGGAGATGGGGGTGAATACAGAACACAGTGATTTGTAGTTTTAACCATCCCTACATGAGTTTCAAACTACTGTTTTCTCTATTCGCTATTATCATGTATAATCTTTGCTCTTTCACTATTAGCCAGAAAATAAAGCTGTATAATGTGTACTTTATGCATACATGGAAATTTAGTTTGAGAGCAAACATTCAAATATAGTGGGGGGGGTTTGTACAGAGTTTGACTTAATGGTACCAAGACTGGAAACAATGCCCGGTAATGTTGGCTACAGTATATGCAGCGAGCTTGCACTTATCACATCAATTGGGTTGAATCCAGGACCTCCAAAGACAACTGTTCAAAACGGACTCCTTAAAAAAAAAAAAAATATATATATATATATATATAAATATCACTCAGATCCATTACATAACATTTTTGAAAGATATGCCTCATGCATCATTGATGATGTATATGAATGCATTGTAATGTAGAGGTGCTAGAATTCATCAGTTGCGTTCCCACATTATGTACAGTACTCATTTTTTTGTGATGTTCTTAAAATTAGGGTATTTGTCATGCCAGACTAAAGCTGACTGAATATTACAGTGAACTGTATCCATGTTAGCTGTGCAATATTCCCCCCACTGTGAGTTTTGATTGCTTCTCATATTTGGAGCCGAAATGTGCTTTTCCTGTGGTTTCCTGGGATAAAGCTGGCATTATTTCATGATTTTAAAAATATATATATTTTCAACAAATCCCATGAAAAAAAAAGCAAAATGGATTTATCCTACTGACAAATATTGTCTATTATAGCCTTATATAGCTTGTTCAGCTACTGCATGTGTGCCAGTGAACTCTGCTGTTGTCCAAACAAATATTTAAGTGAAGTTTGTTCCTCAGCTTGTCAAAACATGTAACCACATCACCAAGCAGGCAGTCACATATGCACTGAGTTGTTCTCTAGTGTATAGGAGGGTACCATTAAACATCCCTCAAACTGGATAATTTTCTCTTTTACTTTGAAATGGGGACAATCCAAGAGAGTAAACCCCATGATGGAACATTAGAGCATCCATCTAAATATATCTACCCCTCCCTGCAATGCATGATCTGAAAATGCTAATTCCGTCAGATGTAGTCACACACCACTGCTACAAGGTGTGTGTGTCTGTGTTTCTGTCTGAATGTGTGCAGCTGTTTATGTTTCTGAGGCATGCATTTTCCACAGTATATATTTCAAATGTCTAGAGGCAATCTTGGTTTCCAGTGGTATGGTCAAATAGCAATCTCAGACTGTGTGTTTGGCTGAGATGAGTACCCGTCAAGTAAATGTATGATCGGTCATTGAATGTCTTCTATACAAGAACCAAACTATCACACCAAACACCATTCAATACTATGGCTATGATTCACTGCTTGTATGCACTACAGAATGAGACATTAGCTGTATGACAGATGATCTTGTTTACGTTCGCAACAAAAAAAATATACACACAAATCTATTCATAAGCATGCACACACACGATCACACATATGCACCAATACAGGCATGAGTTATACACACAAGCATGAACACACTCAGGCTTCCACTCATATGCCCTGGAGCTCTGAAAAGGAATCATAGATGGAACAGTCACAGGTTTTAAATCTAATCCAGCTAGCATGAAATCTTCAAAGTCAACCCGCTACTGAAAGATGAGCAAACAGCTCACGAAAAGGCCCTGCCTGAGGCAACAGGTGGACAATACTCCAAAATCATTCATACCGACAGTGAATGAGAGTAATTCTTAGATTTCTAAAGGATCATTAGACTGCATAAAGGGCATTTCACTGGGCTGATACATAATTTATCTTGTGAGCTAAATACTGCAGCAAAAAATGTCTCCTCAGGGGGATCAATTACACAACCAAAAGTAGGACTAACATTTAAATCAGCTGGAGATCTGGTTGAACTACTTCACAGAGACGACATTTAACGTACCTAAAAACAAAGCCATGGAAAGGGGCAGTTGTTAATGGACATGTGTTGGCTGTAAAAGGGACAGAACCTGTGGATTTTGGTTACAGGTCAACCTCTGCACAGGCTACACCTTCGTCCTGTACACTTCATCACAAGTCTTCAGTAAACTGAATCACTTTGTTGTTTTTTTCCTCCATCAGAGAGCTCAGGTAAGGCTGTTATGAAGCTGTCACACTAGAAAGAGAAAACCCAATGAGCAGCCTATCAATAATCCAAGCACTCCAAGGATAGAGGACAGTTTTGAATATTCATGCCGGTGTAATGAATATTCTCAGAGCGATAAGCAGTCAGCAGCTCAAATGACGCTCATTAGCAGGCATCGAAAACACAACTAAGCCACATCCATGAATAAAGACAAAAGATAGATAGTGACAATGAGGAACTGACATAAACTGCAGCAACTTTGTCAGTTTGAGTTCTGAAACTGTTCATTGTGATAATGCTAAGGTGTCCGAATGACATGCAGCTTCAAAAAGGAATGGAACAGCATACTGTATATAGAGATCAACAAACTTGATATGTTTCCCTTTAACTTAAGATAACCATAAAGGGCTTTCCTGTGCTTGATGCTGTAGTTTTCCTTGTAGTGGTGCTCTACTGTTGGTATCACTGACATAAGCAGAGTGTAAGCATATGTTCAGGGTGCTGTTCATTTTGTTATTACACGCACACCAAGAACAAGTAACTGCTGGCTTTCAGATATCAACATCTCTGTACACCCACAAAACTTTATTAACAGCACTGTAGTTGATTTGACCAGGGATCAAGATAGCCGGTTTCAAGGCTGCTATTTGATAGGAATGGCTGTGTTCCCAGCTGCCTAAATGAGCCAAATTAAAGGAGTAAACAATCCACAGTTTCAGTAAATCTCCTGTGCCACACACTGGGTGGTGTGCTTTGGTGGCATATTCCCATTTTACAAAAGGTGCTAAGTGGCAGCGACAATGTTTTATGGTCTTATCTGTTCTACACAAAAGGTTGGGAAAATACATCATTGTGTATATTTTGATTTGACATGGTGCATTAAATGCTTAAAAAGCAACAGCCACAACTGACACCATAAGTGGTGGCCATATTGATCCGCCAGAAAACAAAGTTGAACGTGAAACATGAAAGCTTGAAAGAAGAACAGAGTGACAAACAATGGATACCAATAAGGCATTGCTTACTCTGGTACTACTTCATAGACAAGTAGCCTATACACAAAGGGTTAATTAATGGCAACTACTTCTCTATTCAGTATTTACCAATGAATTGTCTTTTGCCATTAGAAACATATGAAAGCATTATATGCAGATAATACCATAATTTATTGTGCTGCTAACACTTAGTGGTTTTGATTTCTTTTTTTTTTTAAACAAAAGGGAACAAAGAGAAAACTGCAACAGCAACAACAAACCAACTCTACAGGTTTCTGGAGAATGTATTCAGCAGGTGGAGAATGCTACACTGCTTGGCTCAGTCATGGATAGCCATTTATCTTGGTCAGAACAGATTCATACGGTTGTGGTGTGGCCCACCTTCCATCAACCACAACAACCCCAAGGATTGTGCATATCATATACCATCCCTCTCCCATTGCCTGTCATCTCTCTAATGTTGGCAATCCAATAAAGGCATAACATGCCCCAAAATGATAATGATAAAAATACTGTTGTAGCAAAAAGAAACAGGATACTTCACTTTTCAGGAACACCATATACACACATAAGCTAGTGTATTTGTTCAGTCTAATAAGCAATGTTCACTTCCATGTAAAAATGAATCATGTATGACATTTTCATCCCTTATCCGTAATCCAATTCACTCCAATGATCAGTACAGAGCCATAGGATTATGGAATAATCTTTGAGTGTATGCAAAATGTAAATTCTAAGCTCTTTTTAACCATTCTTGCAGACCCAAATGCTAAATCATAGCTTAGACAGGGAATGTTAACGTCCAGTTGTCTGGCTTTAGGAGAGAGTTATTACATTTCAGAGCATATTGACAACACCCTTAATTTTAGCTGTACTCTCCTTAAACTGTCATCTCTTCTTTACTCAAGACATCTGAGACTGGCCATGAATGGCTTCATCTAAAAACGAACCAGCCTTCATCCCCTTTCTCCAAAACCCCCCAGGGTGTGGCCTGCCTTAAGCAGGTCGAGATTGACTTCTGAACGATTGACTAGCCAGGGCCATCTCCGTCACATCAGACTAGGAAAAGTGACAGAGAGAGCTCCAAGAAGACCAAGAGAAAGAAGCTGTTATTAAAAGGTGAGAGGTAGAAACAAGGAATCGAATGGGCTCCAGAAAGAAATGGCCAGTGAAAAAGTACGGTGAAAGAGACTGATGGGGGGAAAAAGAGAAGCACAAGAGATTAGTCTCAGAAAGAGATAATGAGACTGAAAGAGAGGGAAAATGAGATTAATACTCTCTAAGAGGTTCATGGCAGGTAAGAGGGAGAAATAAGCCGTTAATAGCTTTGGGTGGTGGGTGATACTACAAGACATACCATAAAAGGAGGTTGATAAAAGAAAGAGGCAAATGTCAGTTTAGCTTCCCAGAAAAAGAGGAAGATCAAGAGAGAAGAGATTAACTCTTCTATATATCTTAGAGGGCAATACAGGAAAGAACTGTTGAATTGGTTAAACTTTTCTTGGAAGTTGCAAAAACCCACTTGGTCATCATTTTCCTCGTTTGCAGGTCTTCTTTAACTGTAAATTGGATTAAGGTGAACATGACACCTTGGGAGAAAGAAAGAGAGAGATGGGTTCTGTCGTAATTATGAGGACAGAAAAAAGAGGGACCAGTGGCAATGCTCCCCCAACCAAGGTCTGAGGCTCTAGGCTTGGTGCGTGACAGCGCTCCCGTCTCATTATTGGGCAAGATGAACGAGTTGAGGTGACGATGTCAGTTGTAGTGGATTGATTTGGTATTGTTAAGAAAGAGTTGTGAGGAAGGCAGACTGTAGCTAATAAAGAATAGAAGAATCTTTTACCCAAGACTCTTTACTCTCTCCCTCAATTTACCATGTACAGCTCACCTTTTTAATAATGACAATAATGTAGCAGCCAATAAAATGAACACATTTAATGATATTCATGCAGCATAATATCCTGTTAATGTCTACTGTCTTGAAATTGTGGCTCAGCTTTTATTCATCTTATTTTTGCTTACAGCAGTTATACCCAAAGGAACAGTCATCGTTTCTGATTTTAAGTATAACAGTGATGCCATTTAATTTCTTACTCAAGTACTGCTGAAGGTATTCATGATTGTTCTCTTTGTTTGGTCTAAAATGTGTTGCATGTTTTCAGACTGTTTTACTAAAACACATCCAGGCAAACCATATTTCATGCCAGCATCATAGATCACAGATTATATACCAACATCGACATACTTTTCTTGACAGACTGAGTTGTCAGGTTCTGTTTCTCTTGCACTATATATGCGTCAGTGGTTGCATTTACTCACACGTCGTTAAGGACACTAGTTTTACAGAAACAAGGCTTAAAAATAATCCAGCAAGTCATAATCTTAGTGTCAGGCTAAAAATTGTCAGAATGTTTTGTTAAGTTGGCTTTGATGTGCTCAGAGAACACCTTGCCATACTCTACTCTCTCCCACACTCTTTAGTGTCAATGTACTGTATGTTTGCTTTCGCCCCTTTTCAAATGAATCCACCAATTAACCTGACTCACATCAGGTGCGGCAGGAGGCTCAGTGTGAGGGAACCGAATCCTGTTACTGTCTGTGGTGCACCTGTATGAGTACACACACACACTTTCAAAAGTTAACCATCTGGTGCTTCACTGAAAACAGTGCAAGGTTACAGCTGTCATTCAGCCAATGTTTTCTCGAGTGCTATAGAAGTGAACGCTATCATACCACAATAAGAGGCTGAAAGTATGTGTACTGTGCGTTATGGAGGGGCTCACTGTCTCCTTCCCTTTTCTGTTGATTTTTTTGTTTCCATATCTGGCTTTCAGACATATTTGGGAGCCTGGCACACTAATTAAGGAGTAAAGTGTCGTTTTGATTTGGCTACCAAGCTAATTACAACAAAACCTCCTCCAGTACAAGTGCTCATCACCATCTTGCTGGCCAATTACCAATTGGAAAGAGAAATTTGTTTGAGAGTTCGTGGGCATGTGTTTCTTTGTATACTTTATTTTGTATGCATCAATCCATATTTGTATAACCACAAAAACTATAAATCATCTCGTTGTCACCATCACCATCCCTTCCTCTATCCTTTCATCGCTGTCTCAGCTGCTTCTGTTTCCTGCAGTGGCCACATACCACAGCTCTCGCTCGTCATGCATATCCTGGCTTGTCACTGATGTCAGTCATCACTTTTAGAAGCACAAATCTGAGTGTTGAAAGGAACACGCAGCCCTGGTTTTCACTGCAGTTCGAAAGATCATGCTGTAGTGCAGCTGTGTGCGTCAATAGCCTCTTCCAGCAGGAGAGGAATACACTACTTGTCTCTTCTCCAAAAGAAAAAAATGAAAATTTTGAAGCTTCAAAATATGGTGGCTGAAGAAAAGTAGATGATCTGACTGGGGAAGTGAGAAAGTGTAAGTTACTAGCCTAAAATATCATTCAAAAGGTAGAAGAACTGGGCAGCTTTCCGGTATGTATGCATCTAAGAAGGTATGAAAGAGAGAATAGTTCTGAAAAAATTCCCAACAAACACTCCCTGGATCCATAAAGATATGAGAAAAAAAACTGTTCAGAGCAGACTGTGGAAATGCTCCAGATTGTTACCCTTGAATGTTCTCTTCCAGTAGAGTTATGATATGATGGTTGAACTCAAGATGCGCTTGTGCTTGGCATTGCGTGCTAATACAGCCAATCTGACATCCAACCACTCAGTGACCCTCTAATACTGGATGTTCAAGGAGAGCCTGATGAGCTGGGGAGAGTGGAATTCATTAGGCTTTGTGAATCACATATCGAGGGGTCTTAAAAGGAGACGTGAATGAGCGGCTCGGAGGCTGTGTGCTTAGAGACCTTTTCACATTATTGGAAATACATATCCATATGCAAATACACACACTGAAAGACGTTTGCATTAGAAGTACAGACAGCAATACTTTCTCAAAACCATCCTGTCAGATCAAAACCACCCAATGTGCCTGTGACAGAAAACAACATCACTTGCCTTCTATAATTGAGATGCCACAAATTCACCATATTTTCCCAAATCAAAATCAGCAAGTGACAAATCAAAGGACAACAGTGTAATAAAAAAAATTTACAGAGTGATTTAGATTCCAGGTAAACATGAGCATGCTGTGTTACTTCTTGCCACCAATTTATTTTTCCCTGTGAAGCCTGACCATAAATTCACGTGAAACACAGAGAGGTGGGGACTCCTGCTCTCTTGCTGACTTTGCGCCAACATTCTCTTTACATTCTTCTATACAGCCTGCACACTTCAACTTTGCCATTTCATCTTTGTTCATTATTGTCCATCCCTCCCCCTCTGTCCTCTCTGTCACATTTTTGCTTTTGAGAGTATATTGGCGACGAAATATTTGACAAAACGAATTCTGAGTGCTACCGAGTCTGTAAGTCAACCTTTGAGAGTGCACAGGCACGGATTTGTAAGAGCAGAATTAAGACTTGTGCAAAAGGGAGGACAGAAACATGAGCGTAACGGATGATTTGAGCATGCAAGACAAATTGTTACATTTGAGCTGGCAACAGGGATTCTCATGCTCGTAATGATCAAAGCTGCTCACGCTCACTGTTGGCAGTCTGAATCCCCGGAGCACAAACTCGAACCTGTTCAATTTGACCTGAAAGTAAGCATACTCAACGCGTTACCTCTATTTGGTGGTAACAAATGTCAGTCCTCAAGGGGGCGACATAAAGCTAATCAGAGCATTTCCATGACCACAGTATGTTTTCAATTGCATTCCTGTCTGGATGAAGAGGTGGCAGTGTGTCATAAAGATGCCCACGTATATAGTTCTCCTTAATGTTCAGCTAGAGCTTCGTCAAACTGATCAGCCATGGTTGTTTTGAGTGGAATCAAACCCAAACAGAAGGGGTCAGCTATCTCATGTTGTTTCATGCTGTCACGAACTTTGACGCAGAGCTGGAGGACTCAAATGCACGACTCCACAGACAGCAAACAGAGTTTCCACAATCTTTTACTGAAGTAATGGTAAACAAAAAACGCTCTCGAGGAGGATAATCAAAGTACAAAACAAAAC
>LKNJ01004094.1:36141-71236 GCA_002120245.1 Maccullochella peelii
CTATAGCACCCCCTGCTCAGGCTGCAGCTCGTGCTTGCATTGCATTGAGATTTTGAGGTGACACTCCAGAACGCAACAACGCGATATTAATCTTGCGGAGCTCAAAGCGTCTGCATTTGTGTACTTGCGTGGACTCTGTTTGTTCCCTCACTTTGTGAAAATACATGACCCTGATATCTGCATGTGAGTGTATCCCTGTTGTAGCTCACTCGTCAGAAATTGTTGGCAAGTGACCTCTTGTGATCAAGTGTTCGGAAGCTGCCAAAACAGATGGAAAAAGAGAGGGCAGACTCAGAAACGAGCCAACAGTGGTCCCAGCAAACCCTGGACCACTGTTGAGGGGGACTCTCAGACCATTTTCTGGACTACACCCATGGTCAACAGCAAGCTATCACACTTGTCCAATCATTCTAAACTCAAAGAGGTCTGTAAATACCTCCACCTGGGTTCAGAAAAGGCATTTAGACTAAAACACTATCTGCAGTATTCTAAGGTTTGCAGATGACACTGTCATAGCAATTTTGTTACAGGATGGGCTTGTTGAGCCAACTGCTTCTTACAATTGTTGACGGTTCGATCAGCAAAACCAGAGCGTTATGAGTATTTCCTTCATCAGCTTTATGGCAAATTAGAGTTTGGGACATTTGGCAGTAAGTTCAGTCTTCCAAAAGACAATTAACTCATGTATGTCCAGTGCCATTGACTCAATTTTTATTAAAGTTATTTATTAGAGGATAGTTAAGATGCCAGTATTGATTTCATTTTAATGAGCTTCTATGGATGATGATGTTTTTAAGTAATGACTTGGCATTTTTGGCTATGTTTTATATCCTTTTGTGGATTTTATACTTGTTTTTATGAGTCCAGCTGCAAACAATGAATTTAATACTGAATTGAAATTAATCAGCTGCAGGTTTACCTCTGGTGTTACTCCGACCTTTACAGAAAACAATTCTCCTCCAAGCTAACAGTCTTGTCTATGTTTACATCCAATTACAGGCCTGGCTAGTCACCCACTATCTCATCCTCTTCTCTCCCTCCTGACCTGTGTCCTTTCTTTTCATCCGTCTACACACTTTGATCACTCTCTTCCGTATGTTTTTCCCAGTCTCTTCATCTCAAACTCACTTTCTTGCATCATAAGTTCCTCTCAAGCTAGTGTTCTTACACACACACACACACACACTCCCCTACTGTATATATAAACTCAAAAACACAACACCATATGAGTCTGTCTCAGCACTATCACACATCCATCTACCTACCTGTCCCTTCATGCATCCATCCATCTATCCTTCATCCCCGTGGTGAGCTAAACATCTGTTTATCCATCCATCTCAGTAGTCTATTAAATCTCCATGTATCTCTGTCATTTTCCATATTTACAATTCAGTCACCCACGCATCCATCTGTTCAGCCACCCTTCAAGGGCTCTCCTGCCTGCACACAGACACACACACAAAAAGGATACACTCTCACATTAAGGCACTTTTATATTCATTTACACACACACACACACACACACACACACACGTTTAGTTCTGTGTTACAGTTTGACAAACATCCAATCTACATTGTTTAGATGGTTTCTTTAAGTAAATAGAAAGTAAAACAACTGATTTCATGTCATTAATAAATTCCAAACTGCATACTTCAATGCAACAGGAAGCAAATACTTGCTAGCTTTTAAGAATTTAGAGGGCGGATTTGAAAAGCATCTCACATGCTCTCTCAGGTTGAATTTTTACTTAAGTAAATATTAATGCTGTCTTTTGCCCTTAGTGAAGGGAGCATAACTAAAGCAGTTAGGGCAGAGAAATGCAAGGCACAATTGACAATGAAAAAAGTAGGCAACAAAGGTAAACTATTTAACTTTTGTCATATTAGCGACTGAGCTAAGCTAACAAGAGAACAAAATGGGATTCCCAAAAACAAAAGTCAACTGTCTGGACTCAAAATCTCCCTGCTGCAGCATACGCTGGATCAGGAAGGATTCCCTCCTCTTTGTCCAGTGGCAAGACATGAGGGACGTCCACATGGAGGAATGCAAAGGAGGGTAAAAGGTGCAGATGGGCACTGGCCGTTGAAGGCCATCCCAGTTCCACCAGCAGTGAAGGAATACAACAGGTATATACAGTATATTCAACTATGTTGTATGCCCTTTGAAACGTAATCATTTGTGTGCTTGATATCTTTATGTTTTGGTATATTTTTCTCAATGTTGCGTTTTTTCTGTCCATCCAGGTGCATGGGTGGAATGGACAGAGGTGGGATCTCCCTCCACAGCCAGACCTGTACTATCTCCTGCTCCACGCAGAGCACATCACAGGCCAGTGCATACCAGTGGGCACAGCACTGCTAAGTCAGCTGAAGTGCAGGCAGTGCCATACAAAGACACCACTGAAGTGCTCCTCCTGTGATGTGCCTTTGCACTTTGTCCCCGGTCATGACTGCTACAATGACTGGCATCTTGCCAATAACCTGTAAAAAGGTTGAATTGTAAATTATGTAAATGTTAATAGTTTGCTGTGTGTTACTTTTTATATAAACAGCTTTTCTACCTTTGCACTTGTTTTGATTCTTTTATATGCACAAAGTGTCAAGAAGGGAAAAAAGCACTATAATGCGTTTATGCTTCAGTTACTCATGTCAGCAATACTGATAGTGATTCTGGATATGGATAGGATTCCTCCAGGTGTCACCTTTCATTAGAGCCCACAATTATGACTATATGTTCAAGCGTTCAAGATTGGTAGCCTCTTTATCCTAGGTATGTGGCCATGGTTACGCCAAGGGTCCTTTGGAGTCTCCAAATGGCCTTTTTTGAAAATGCCCAACAATACCCTTAGAAAGCATTTATTTTCTGTGGTATTGTTATCAAATTTGAACTTGCACTAGGTAAGGCGTCATGTTGTGGTCCCATTGTGTTTTTCAGCTAATAAGTCCCAGCTATAGTCATCTGCAGGCATCTGTTTGCAAAAAAATAAAAACAGGTGGAAATAAAAGCTTTCTACTTAAGTTTGTTCAAACTTCTATTACTCAATGCCAGTGACTTCAAAACCATACATGTACTCCAAATGGTTCAATAACAGCTTTTGATTTTACTTTGGGTACGCCTTGGATAGATGTTTTAACCCATCCTTTAAACAACACAGTACAGAGCAAGTAGAAATAGATGAGATGAAACGATGCCTTCAGGAGGAGCTCTGTATTACTGGCAAATCCATGCTCTGTCACCAATCTATAGAAATGATTTCTGTGTACTGAACAAAGGAATGAGATTGCAACCGAAATGAGTTTCTTTCGCATGTGTCTTGGCTCACTGCTTCGGAACACGGTGAGGGCATCCAGCGGGAGGGTTGAGTAGAATGAGATACCAGATATCACCAGCACTACTAAGCCAGAAACGTACAATAAAGTCAGACCTTTGTGTTTTATGCAATGGTGAAATGCATACTGTGGGGTGTCCAGTGGAGGCTTTGATGCCATCACCCTAAAACTTGGTTTGCATGTGAAATTGTTTAAAATCTCACACTGGTTTCAAATAAAACTTGTCTAAGAGTGAAAGAAAGGTGGGCGAGATCTTATTGAGGATATCGCTTTCTTCTGTGAGTGCTCTGGTTTTGAGGCTTTAAATCTCTCACCTGCAGTGAACCATAGAAGCTTCAAATAAGCTTGTCAGCTGATGTGTGTCACAGTTTGCATTCTACTTACAAATCAAATCATACAGAGGACTGAGGCAAGTATGTTTTTTAAATACTCTGGACTTATTAAAATGTAAAAAAAATTTTCTTCTGAAATGCGTGGATAGCATGTCAGAGAAACTTTGTACATCTACTCTCCCAGCAAACTCAAACAATGCAATTGAAAAGGTGTCAGATCTTCATTTCTCTTGACAGCTTAGCTGTCATGAAATGCAGGAAAAAAGGGGATTTTTTTTTTGTTTAAAAGCTTTGCTAAACATCCACTGTACATTGCTGTGGATTTTGATGATTAGAAGCATTTGTGAAAACAAAGTCTACTCCTTTTGGTTAATTTTATTACTTGACCTAAGTAAAATACTAATTTTTTAATAGTCAGCAGGGATTGGTGGATAATCAGATTTGAGATAACAGGCTTGGATGGTGGTTTAATGAGGCTAAAATAAATGATTTTGCTGTTTGAAAGCACTGCTGCCTTTCCTGTATACACTGCACAAGTGTCTGCTAATGAGGGCCTCAGTCATTAACAAGCTCTCAGACAAACTAACGGGAGAGAGAAGTGGGTGAATCTAGTGCAGCTTCTGCACTCTGATCTAACATGTATTCAGAAGAGTATCACTCAAGAGGGAGTTGTGA
Source organism: Maccullochella peelii (assembly GCA_002120245.1). Classification (NCBI taxonomy): domain Eukaryota; kingdom Metazoa; phylum Chordata; class Actinopteri; order Centrarchiformes; family Percichthyidae; genus Maccullochella; species Maccullochella peelii. Next base: position 40,479 of record LKNJ01004094.1, read on the forward strand.
ACTTCTTCCAACTGGCTCATTTCACGTTTGTCTAAGCACATGTGAGGTGTTGCATACTGCTTCCTGCCACTCCTCGAGAGCTATTGTGCTGCAGGGTTTTGTACCTGACAGACCAGGTGCGACTCATTAACAATCAGTATGGAATAAAGCCTGCCACACACCTGCCCTCAGGGGCTGAAATTTGGTACCACTGCGTCTCCTGAATATGAACTCGCATTGTGGACATGTGGGCATAAAAACATCCAAATAAAAAAAGAGATCTGTGTGCAACCATTTCCTCACTTACCCTTAGTGATGTCTAGCAATTCAGAGAGTTTTGGCTTTTATTTTGACTTATCTTTTTGACTTACACTCTAATATAAGTTTTTAGTAATACTCAAAGGAAAGAAAAGATATTTGTAAGGCTCAACAGAAATGTGTTTCTCTTAAATAATGTTTTGGTTTCTCCAATATAATGCACAGACCTCACTTTGGACATTTTGGGGGTTATTTCCTCATTAAAAAGTAGTCACAGACCTCATTGGCCACAAAGAGGTCCATGGCCCTGTCTTCTAAAAAACTACATGTATGTACCACTAAGGGCGTTTTCACACCGAACCTTTTTGGTTTGGTTAAAACGAACCCTGGTGCGTTTGCCTGGTTAGTGCAGTTAGTTTGGGCAGGTGTGAACACAGTAATCGCACTCAGGTTTCGGACCAAAATGGCATCAGTTCCAAACAAACTCTGGAGCATTTTGTTTGTTGTGGGAATATGATCCGACCTTGATCCGACCCAGCTACAAGTACTCCGCAAGTTTGAACTAAACAGGTATATGCAGGTATATATAAATATGCACTAGTTCAGAACACAGGACCTTCTTCCTGTATTTACTTTATCGCTCCTGCCCCAGACTCATCTGACCAATAACCGGAGTGAACATTCTCATGTGGTTTGTAGCGATGCATTTTGGTTTGTGAAAAGAAACCGAACCAAGAGGAAAATGCTCTTGGTTCGTGTGTGTTGATGTTGGGGGGGGGGGGGGGGGNTTCTCTCTCTCTCTCTCTCTCTCTCTCTCTCTCTCTCTCTCTCTCTAATAAAATTTAAAAAAAAGGTACAATTCATGAAAATAGCAAAAACCTTAAATACACATGTGAGACTGTGGAAGTGTGTGTTGAAGTTTGGTGTGTGTCTGTGGGGGGGGTGTCTCTCTCACTCATTCTCAGACACACACACCTACCTTTTGTTTTTAGTTAAGTACATGTATAGTTAGACTGCTTGTTGTGTGATTTACCTTTTGTTATTTGATAAATAAATGCTTGTGGATATACATTCTGGTTTATTTAATGTTGTACAAGAGTGAATTTTGCCAATCTCTACTATTCAGAACTCCAAAGCCCTTCCATATTTACTAGAGTATTGATATGGTTATTTTGGTTGTAAGTAATTTAATTATTAATCAGAACTATCATTTTTCCCTTCTTTAAGGGTGGCGGCCCGAGGTGAATTTACTGAAAGTTAAATTCTATCATTTAATGTAAACATTGTTTACTTTTGATAACCTGAAGTGAGTGTAATAACTCCACTTCATCCTCATGTACCAATTAATCTGTTAACACTATATAGTTTTGGTGCCTCTGAGGTTATTAATTATTGCTACATATTTTGGTATCCATAAAGCCATATAACCCCTACACATGGTTGCAGGATACTCATTTTAAAGTAATGCAACACAGATATAATTAAACAGCAGATAAAAAAACTAACTACATGGATACCATTTACAATATTTGTGATTTGTGATTTGGGCAAACATATGCCATGGAGTGCTAACAATTTGTAGGTTTTCATTCCAACCACTGACTCCACCAGGTTATTTCACTGATTAGTACTCCCTCAAGGAGGAACTAATCAGTGAAATCACCTGCTTTGGTGATTGGTTGGAAGTAACACCTGCAGACTGTTGGCCCTCCATGGCATATGATTGCCCATCCCTTCTGTAAGGTGCCAAGAAAAGTCCATTGGACGTAAAAATTGAAAAACTGAAGATAATGTTTGAGTTGACGGGCATTTCCTGGTGTCTGATTCAAAGCATGGTGCAAGATGGTGAAAATAATTAACACAATAGTGGGATTCTCCCCACAAAGGGAAGTTTTAACATATTGTCAGTACAGCTCAGTCAGTCTTCTCAAAACAACTTAAGCAGAGTTTATTAATTTTATAACATCTTTCCCTGGATTTTCAGTTTTTTGCACATGAACAAACATTGCTTTCTAATCCTGTCAGATGTGATTACAGGCAGAACACACTGTTTGGTAACTAGAAAAGGAAAGTATAAAAGATTTAAAATGGGGAAAAAATACGATACCGAGATACCAAAACATGACATTCTGCCACACAACCAAACTAATTCAAATATTTTTAACTGCTTCTGTTTTGTTATGGTATTATCATAACCTAAACAGAATTAAAACCCTTGTTTTAAACCTAAACCCTTGTTTCAACATGCATAAGATCGCAAGTCATTTGTATGAATTTACATAATGAGGATAAAAGCAACACCTTCAAAACCTCGAGGGTTATGTTTTAACTGAGCATATTCATCTGGTCTCAGGAGATATTTCCTGAACAGACAACACATCAGAGAAACAATGTTTTCAACCAGTAACAACCATAAGTGGAAATGGACACTCTCAAGTTCAGTTGTGTTGTTAGATTTCGCTTTGACCGTCTAAGAGACTGGCCTTCACTCTGCATTGTTTCAGTTGTTTCCCTCCTCTATCACTTCTCAGCTTTTCACTTTCTCGCTCTCACCTTGGTCAAAGTGGTAGAAGTGTGAAAAGCTTTGGAATGTAACATGTTTGTTTTTAAATTCGAGCGTGTACCATCTGGGAATACCCGGCATGTCAGCCAAACCTCGTAGTAGCTCACAGTACATGTGTTTACCTGTGTTTGTTAGCTGCCCATGAGAAGGTGAGAGGGAGGGAGAGGAAGCAAAGACGGATCGAGTGATAGAGACTAAGAAACCGAAGTAAGGGACAGAACCCCAAGAAATCTTCTAAGTTATATTTACTGTCATTCAGATTTAAACAGCACCTGAAACATTTGTAAAAACTTGTAAATGTCCAACAGAGAACTGGAAGTTTTAGGAAAAAAATAAGTGAACCATTTAACGTTACACTATGGAATTCTGAAAACGTACAGTTTAATCAAATCTCCGGCGTTTCAGAACCTGTCTCTCAATTATTTGACTATATATTGTATCTCTCTTAAGAACTGAATATTTGTCTCACAGATTAAAGAAAAGTTTTTCAAAGTCATATACCCTTTAGCATTGATTTCACATACATTTGAGTCGTCATAAGTCACCATGACAGACAGTGATATATGCAGAGGGGTATTATGGTAGACTATGTTAAAAACAATATTGTTCATATCGGGGAGTGAAAAAGGTGTTGAGTGAATGATAGCCTGTTGGCAGCCGTACGTAGCCTCTGTCGCTCACAGTTATGACAGAAGAATTGCAGTAAATCTGATGTGGAAAGAACTGTCAGCTCTTAAACCCATCATATTGCCTTTAATTAATATCTCAACTTTGCTCATAATCAAGGTGCTGGTTCATGTTGGTTGTCAGTGCTACTACAGAGGACTCAAGGAAGCTGAAGGCAGGTTGTGAAATGAAATACTAACACAGTGAAAATGATGTATGGAAGGTGATCGCCACAGCATTCTTTTATTTGTATAAAAATCTGGACAACTATATTGGCAATTTGTATGGGAATTAATATTATTTGACAACATATTGATGTAAATGCAACACGCCATTGCAGCTGTCTTTGGTCCATTTCCACCTTTAACCCCTCCAACCATCCACAGATTTAAACAGAGACCTGCCATTTGAAAGGTCTGCCCACTTCAGAGGAGGAGGAGGCCATTTTTTTTTCAAGGCTGAACTGCATTAGCTGCTGTATTTAATAAAAGCCAAATACTCTTGAAAGTGTAAAGTTAAATTACAGACACTTTGGTGGTAACCATGGTACTCATTTTGTGTGGTAACTTGAACACTGTCTCCTCTGCAACAATCCAGCCTTATTTTGGCTAATCTACAACTGAACGTTTTCAATAGACAATCTTTTTCTTCCCCAGAGGATTTCTTTGTTTTTTGTTTTTTTGTTTTTTATTTTAATGGGCAGTGACTTGCGGTTGTGTTTGGCTCTCATTCTGTCTGCCACCTTCCACCTTTTATCCATCCATTCAGAGTGAAAACTTCTAATGAAAGCCATAAGACAGAGTGGAAGAGAGACATCCAAATTAATGCAAGCAGACGGATGCAACAATTAGTTTGCTGAAGGACAGGAAGTGTAGGCAGCAGCTGGGAGACTAAAGAGCACGATTTTAAGAGGCAAGGAGAGATTACAATGCATCTGTGTTTTAAATCTATCCTCATTTATTATAATCAATACGGTTCAGATGTTACTGAGCACTAGAAAGTAAATGAAGGAATGTATTAATTTAGAGTTTTGTAATTCAGCCAGAATGTGGCGTTTCAGTTGTTCACATACTTAATTTACATATGCAACATTTTTGCTCTACACTTTGAAACATGCAGCTGTTATGGCAACCTGTTGGGTGTTGAGATTCAAGTTTTGGAAATATGGATTCCTTGTAGTTCTGAGTACGTTTTATCTTCACTGTAATTTTTTAGGACAATATTAATGTGTGTGAAAGACAACTGATGCTGAGCGAAGCCCAGGCGGGAAGACTGTCGTCTAACAATTTATTTTTTATTTGCTTTATTTACATCTGCAACATGCTCAGTGATGCTTTGGACATCATGGTTGTTGACATTTGTGATCCTGGAAGTCCATCTCTTGCCCTTCCTATCTGATCGCCTTTGCACATCACGCAGGATGTGCAACAATGAGCTATGATTGGTTGGAGCTCAGAATGCAATTTCCCTGCACTCAAAAGACTCGAGTCTGCTCCTGGGCAAGATGTTGTAAAAACTGTTTCTATGTTCTATTTTTTAACAGATGTTCCAGAGACTATTGCTTTTAGCTTTGCTGCAGTTCCATGTCTTCCAATGCAAAGTAACTGGTAGCTTGTAAAACTAGACGTTTCAAGTAGCTTAAGCATTATCACTCTCTACAAGAACATTGTGTGTAGGTAATTGGGTGTGTGTGTGTGTGTGTGTGTGTTGGTCAATGTGCCTACAGGGATGCTGTGCAGGCCTGATTGGCTTGGTGGTCTGGTCTCTGAGAATCTCCTGTAATGGTGCCAGGATGATTTATACCAGGCATAAAATGGCTGTTTCATGAAAACGCACATACACTTTCTCATGGTCCTACTTTTCCTCTACCCTGCTCCTTCTTTCCCCTCATCTCAATCTTTCTTTCTTCTTTTTCTCTCCTTGCCTGCCTTCATCCCTCCTCCTCTCCCTCTCTCTCATCCTAAAGTGAATAAAGGCGATTTTTAGATTTCTGGGTTTCAGACAGGTGCCCTCTCCTTTCAACTTTCCCCTCCCTGACATTTTAATCTGCTTCTCAGTTGCTCACTGACCTTTTTTTTTTATCCATCTCTTTTCTTTCTTTACTCTTTCCTTCCCTTCTTTCTTCCATCAATCCTCTTTTTTCTCTCTACTTTTCATCATCCTATCATCATCAGTATTCCTTTTTTTCTCTTTCAATCTAACACTCTTTTCACTTAAATTGCCTGCCTCTCCCTTTCCTCTCTTCTCCTTTAGCACCCATCCTTTTCCCTCTGTCCATCCCACTTTCTTTACTCCTTGGTATTTTACACAATGGCAACTGACATTTCTGGCTGATGCCGCCTTCTTCTCCCTCTTGGCCTTTTTATGCCACCTTCTGTGCTTCCTTTTTTTTTCTAATCTTTCTTTTACAGTCTTTTTATAACTCCCTTTTTCGGTCCATCTCTGATTCTTCTTTCTCTATTCCATTTAATCCTCTCCCCCACCGGACTCATCTCACAGGAGGAAACCTTTGGCTTTCCCTCTGGCTTTTTCTTGCTCACAACTCAATTTCTTCTTGATTCTGAATGTCGTTGGCTTCTCACTCCCTTTGTGCACATTGCAGAATTAACTAGTTTTTAGCAGCAACTTAAAAGATCATTATTTAAAACCCTGAACACATTAGTGTTACTTTAGCCTTTGTAATTTAGTAAGTGGCTGAAATTGAACAAAAAACCTACAGAAAATGTGCATGACTTAATAAAATATTTGTACTTTTGATGAAATCTTCACTTCCGTGCTATTAGCAAAAGGCAAACTGAACTGTGATAAACTACATATGCAGAGGTATGACTTTACAAAGTAGTGCAGAAACACTGAAAGACCAGAAGCATATTTACACAGTAAACCGTCCCAAAATCCTTCTAGTAGGACTGGTGACACAGAATAGATCTTCTGCCTGACTCCTTGTCTAAACACAGCGCTGCAAGGCAACAGCCAAGCGGTGCTTTCTTTCCTCTGCCCCATGGCGCTCACAGCGGCTGTTTCTGAAGCGGGGATACGACTCGCACCAAAGTAGGGCAGTGTGTGTCTGCAGGCAGTGCTGGGGTGAAGCAATGATGGAAAGCAGGGGACAGAAGGCAGAACTAGGTTGGCAAATAAGGATGTTGTACAGTTATATTCGGGGTTCTGTGTCTGCTCATTTAATCACCTCACCGGTTCCTTGTTTCTAGTTTACCTTTTGTCCTCTAAGAAAAAAACAGCAGTTTTCTACTTCTTTTTACTTGCATCTCTTGGCTGACACTAAATTAGAATATCCATGTACTGGTCAAAGGGTCGCATGTGTAGAAAATAATCAATACTTTCTCATGTTCTTTTTTATTTTTGCTGTCTACTGACATATTTTGACGTCAGTGAACAGTGGAAGATGCACAGGGAGAGTGTGGTTTAAACATTGATTTCTTGGTTGAGATTTTGTGTTCCTCTCTCATTGTGGTCACGACTACTTTACAGTTCACTATGAGATGAGAAGTGCATTTTGTAAAACCAAACAGCTTCCCAGTATGCACAGACTTTGGACTGTATGGATTACTTTGCATCTTACAACATGTTCTCAGAGTGGATTTGTATGAGCCACATCTGAAGACATACAACAAACCAAGGCAGAGGCTCAGGCTGTCACTGATTACCACCCAGTTATCCCTTTTCTGTCCCTCTTGGCAGCGGCAGCACCACAAACCAGGACAAAGTAAGAGCTGCTGGAAGCAAAACAGCTAGCGCTGATTGTCAGTGCACCACCAATTCCAGTGCAGAGTAAGTGTAGAAGTTTGTGACAACAGAGGGTTTGGACATTTAATTTGAAAATAAACTAAAAGAAATGACCAATTGCAACCAAAATGCAGGAGAGGAGGAGAACGCCACCTCTTTTGTGGCTCAGTTATGTGTTTGTACAGTGGCTTTATGGAGCTAGTTAGCAGCTAATAGGTGATATTTGTTACACCAAACAGAACAAAAGTAGCCTATATATTTTTTTTTGTTTGTATATTGTGATGGTACGTGCAGTGTCAAAAAAGTAGACAAAAGTGTGGGATTTAGGCAATACATCAGAATCAGAGAGGCTAATTTTTTCAGTTGAAAAAGCTGTGTGCAATGCATTCTGGTACATGTAGCCACAGTGTGACAAACTCTTCAAGCAGGACAACAATGATTTCTCAAGATGTACATAAACAGATGTATGGCAATCATAACTGTAATGTACATACTGTAATTCCACATTTGGTTGCAAAATGTTCCTTCGATAATAAGAGCTAAATTAGTGGTTAGGCTACAGAAGCTCTTAAGCAAGCATAAAAATATATATAAAAATATAATTATTTATATATATATATAAAAAAAATTGCTCTGAAAGCCCGCTGTACACTACCTGCTCAGCACCTAACAGCAGACAGACATAGTTAGCGTCTCGACATACAGTTAGCTCGATATATTTTCTAATTTGGTTCTTGATTCTTCAATCTAGGAATAGTAGTTTGACAAAATTACCTCAAGGACCACTTGCTAGCTGTATTCTGTAGCTTTCATCTGCTTTTTCTGGAGCTTTTAGTTTAGCATCTCACAGCCTTCTCTTCTTCCAAACACACAACAGAGCCAACTTAAATGCATTGAAAAATACCAAAATGTGGTTGAAATCTAATTAAAAGCTAGTGTGGTGGAGTTAAGACTTTTTTCCCAAAAATATTTTCTAATGATTTGTGATTCTAATTCATTTAGTATATGACAGTTATGAAACTACAGGTAAGATGCAAAGATTTAAAATAATTATCAGATACTTGCTAACTGAGGATTAGACTTGGTTCTTAGAAAATTTATTTTTTCTATCCAACCTTGACTCCTTCCTTCCTTTTATATGTAGTGAGAGATTCCAGTGCAAAGGTGTAGTGTATAGCCTTATCCTCTCTTATCCCCCCTCCTATCCCATTTCTTATCAGCCCCAGAGGGAGAGCAGGGATTAGCAAGTCCTGGGGAGAACACGGTAAGTGTAGTAGAAGGAGAGGGGGGCAAACTTTAATACCTTGTAAATTCCACACTCTTATCTGGTTTCTAGCATTGTATCAGATCTCGAGTTTGCACTCTGTGGATGATTTATGTTGATACCAACTAGGTCGAGAGGAAGAGAGGAGAGTGGTGACAGAGGAGGAGACCTACATCAGTAAAGGATAAAAAGATGATTGGGTGGAAGGAGAAGGGTTAAAATGATGACTCAGATGGCCCCTTACCCAGAAAGCACTGACAGAACTCATGATGGGTCCAAAAATAAGAGCACTCAAGCTCAAGCACTTCAGTGCAAGTGCTCGGTGCGAGTGAGTCATTGAAGTGACACATTTTCTTTACCAGTTAACACCTGTGATGCCACACGACTGCCATTATGGGCTTTGATATTCAGTTCAAGTGAGAATGAAAAGCAACAAATTATGTCTGATTATGATGTGGAGTACAGGATGTGACAGAGAGAAGAACAAGCCCCCATCTCCATCCAATGGGACTACGATGGAGAGAGTTCAGGTTCCTCAGGTTCAGTGAGGACCTGACCTGGACTCACCACGCCGACAAAGTGCCACACACCTCCTTGACGATAATACTGCCATCACAGATGCTGTCGAGCCCCAGCTGCTGCAGGATCACCCTGACCTGCAGTGTCAAGAGAGTAATTGGATACCTCACAGCTGTTCCCAGAGGCTAAGGTAGTCTTAAACAGTGTAGAAACTCAAGTCGTCACATTGTATCCCCCTCCTCCTCTCATACCTATCACAAATAAAGCAGGACAACGGCTCTCTCTGCAACTTATACAGGTGCACCATTGAGAGTATCCTGACTGGCAGCTTCAAAGCCTGGTATGGCAGTTGCACCTTCCTCAACAGTAAGGGTGGTGAAAACTGCACAGCACATCACCAGGACAGAGCTGCCATCCATGGAGGAATGAATAACCTATTCATTACTTACATTGAAGACTTTACATTTGGTGATGACAGTGCCTTTTTCCTGAGGGACTAAAAAAAAAAAAAGAAGTGTGCAACAAGCAGAATCCTGTAATTTTGTGGCAGCTGCAAAAGTGGCTTGTTAGGCCTAGATGCAGTAGTTACCAAGGACAGCAACATCCAACCGACTGAATAAAGAAAATATTTTTGCTATGCTAGGAATGGCATGGCAGTGTAGATCGTTCGGTTGGTCAGTCCACTGCTTTGGTCCAGACTGAAATATCTTAACAACTATTGGATGGATTGCTATGACATTTTGTACAGACATTGATGGTTCCCCACAGTATGAATTGTAATAAAATTGGTGATTCTCTAACTTTTCGGGCTCTGTTTTCGTGAACCCTGCAGCATGGCACAGATCGCAGTCAAGTTATGCCTGTGGCATACATGGATACGTGGTGGGATCAGAAAGAATACATTATAGGTGGGCATGTTAGAGGCTGTGACAGACTTTCATCCCCTTTAAATACAGGGTTCTGCCCATCATGACGCACCTGTGGAGAGTTGTCTGGGACATGCAGAAATTCAAATATGAATTAACTGTGTTAATGGTTTTGAATGTATCAGATTGCAGTATAAAATAGAAAAATTAATCAGAACGCTACTTACTATCATGGATTAGCTGGTATGAATCAGTCAATCTATATTCTGTCTGGCTGGCAGACAGAATATAGATTGCATACAACTTTTTTTTTTCTGTGTCACATGTCAGTACATGTAGAATAAACGTGGAAAGACAAACAAAATATGAATATAGAGATTTATGTGATTTTAGGGAGGGTTGTATGGTTGTGCCTCCACCAAATAATTGACCAAAATATTATAGAACAAAAGTGCAGAACTGTTGACCTGCTCTGAGCAGGCGGGCAGCAGACCACGCAAGAAGCACTTATTCTTGGCACCAATATTGCAGTACGCTGCTGCATTGACATCTGCACAATCTCTACTGCTCCTATCCTCCCACTGGGGTGCACAGCGAATCACCAAGATATCAAACCGCCACAGTCAAGGAAATAACCTGAGCGCGCCCCAGGAGAATACCAGTTTGATATGAGACTGCATTTTGCGCCCTGTGCCAAAACAGGACCCTTCATCTACTGCCATCATCAGAACATAATTTCCATTTGTCCAATACTTTGGTTTGGCCCAATAACAGCAAAACTAATGACAGTCCCATCAGCTTCAGCTGTACTTTGCTTTTGGTGCTAAATTAGCACTAAAATAATACGCTAAGATGGTGAACATGATAAACATCAGCATGTTAGCATTGTCATTGGGAGCATGTTGGCATTAGAATTTAGCTGAAAATTCCACTTTGTTTGAGTACAGCCTCACAGAGCTGCTGCTGTAGCTGTAGACTTGTCCTTTTTTCTAGTAGTCTTGTTTTTTTGTTTTTTTTCTAGCAGCAGTTCAAAGGAATAAACGTCAGCAATGTTTGCCAGGTGACCCCTGACTGCACTAAAGGAGCAATAAATTGTTTCATTTAAAAATCTGATGTAAAACCAAGTTGTGGTGCTTTCAAAAAAGATGGAGTGTAACATGAAACCAAGATCTGACCTTTATTATCTTTTAGTTATCCAGGGATAGTTGACTGAGTTGGCAGCTGCCCACTACAATCACGGCATCTACAGACACAGAACAGCCTCACTATGAGTGTTAAGACCTCAAGAGACCATCCTGGTTCACTAGGGGTCAAATAAAAAAAACCTTTGGACACAAAGTTTAGACTACCAACCCTTATTTCCTACTTATTAGATACATTGAATGATATGAATAAAATACTGTATAAAATGCATATTTTGTATAGATGTAGGGATTAAACATATTTGTGGACTTGTGTTCATTGAATTCTGCAAATCAACTTGGAGAATAAAAAGCTTTTTTCCTCTCCAAACAAACTAATTAGCACCAGTACAGAACAGCAACTGGCATTGCTACCAAGTAGTGTGAATGTGCATGTCGACTTGAGCAAGTGAATGGATGCATTCAAAAAGACAGTGAGTAGCTGGCAAAACTAAAGTTATACACATTGTAGTGCGAATTCTTTCAGAAAACCTGTGTGATGAAGATAATGAAAAAGGGAAGTGGGAATGAATAAATGTTGGCTTTGTAATTATTTCAGTAAGATGAGAATGAAAGGGTACATTCAGACAAAAGATGGCAGGTGATAGTGAAGTTTGAATAGAACAGAGAAGCAATGTACCAAACAGGTAGACTGACTCATATTGTATTCTTACAAAGAGCATGTGCAAATGATGAAATATGACAGCTGGCTCTAAAGTTTTCTTTTGTCTTTTTGTGCCACCTTTTGACACATCAGGAAATTTACTGTTGAAAATATAAAGCTCCTGGTTTACTGTTTTTCATCATGTTTTTTTTTATTGTGTTTAAATGTTAAATGGAAAGATTAGTCTTTTTGAAATTTCAAACATGATTAACGAGTGCCTATCTGTATTTGACTCCATGCAGCATACCTTTTTTTTGTATGTGCCAGTTATACACACATTTTTAAACTTTTCATCCTTTATGGCCTGATTTGTAACTTTTAATGGAAAAACTCTTTCCTGGCTTGTGCAATGGATGTTCCTGTCAGCAGGTAATACCATGGAGGCCTGTCGCCTGTGGGTGTCAACATTGGCTGGAATGTGGATGTCAAAACCCTGGTGTGAAAAGTGTAGACTTGGTATACTCTGTGGCAAAAGTTCATTGGACTCTCCTGACTTAGTGAGCCTTAAGCCATATTTACACTGAGCAAGTGTTGTGTAGAGATCACACATGTAATTTATGAATTAACCCACAATCACTGCTTTTCATGATTACTGATCTTTGAAATGCAATTTTAGTCATCTGGGCACAAGGTTGGGATTTTACATTACTTTCATATTTAGCAAGCAGGATTATTAGCTGGGTATAGTTATTCTTAAAGGCCAAAACACACACATAGCATCACTTGCATTCACACATTCTATTCTGATATGTTCACTCCCATTTTATTTATAATTCTACTTCTCTTCTGTATTCTTTGGCTGCTGCTGCTGCAAAGTTTTCCCAGTTTTCAACTTTTCACCTTGAGTCAGCAGTACTGTGTTTTGATAGTCCCACCTTCATCCCTTTGAGTTAGATGTTCAAGCTCCTGTCCCAACACTTCTAACCACTTGTCACTCATCTTGAGGAGCTGACTACCTCAAAAGTAGCATCTGGCCTGAGGACGAGGTGACTAGCAGGCATGAAGCCAAACTGGAGCTCCAGGATGTAAATGGTAAACCAAGCTAATCTATGAATAAAGACCCAATGTTAATGTTCACCATGTTTTTATATGGGTCTTGTCTGCTTCTTATTCAAATGTTAGGTTTTGTTTGTCTACCAATATCTTGAAAACAGCAAATTAGAAAAGATATATTTTGGAAGAATAGTGCTCCATTCCTCCAGTGGAGTATTGAAGCTGTTCTGGTGGCTCATGGTTGCCCAACACTTTGCTAAAACACAAATTTTTGCAGATTCTTCCTTTAATTTGTCACCCATCTATATTTAAAGACAACCAATCTATGATACATAACCCCACCTGTGCAACTGTAGAGAAAAATACCCCCCTTAAAAGGAAAACCATTGTTTCAAAGAGCAGGAATTAAGCCTTTCTAATACACACACACACACACACACACACACACACACACACACACACACACACACACAGCAACAACTGGCAAAGTTCAAGTGTAAAAGATGGAAACACCTCTGTCTCATAGCAACAGAACATACTGCAAAGCTTGTGCCAGTGAATGGATAACATATCACATTACTATATACATATCATACAACCTAAATAATGTAAATGTAAATAATGTAAATAAATAATAAAAAAAAGTCTGTTATAAATAACTGACCTGAATCATACTAACCCACAGCATGATAACTATCGGAGTTGAACTCCTGCAGCTCAGAGAGCATCTCGTTAGCACGGCCCACCGGAGGCTTGTGCTACTTCAGACACCTCCATGCTACTGCTGCTACTGCTGAGCCTGCTGCTGGCTATAAATAGAAACCAATCTGCAACCCCACCTAATGAGCACAATCCACTTCAGACCTAACTGTCAACAACCAGCCGCTGTGTGTGTGTGTGTGTGTGTGTGTGTGTGTAAAGATACAGCTGACCATGCTGTTTTGATCATGGGTCCACTGCAAATCACTGCTCTGCCAAGGTGTGTGTGTGTAGGTGTGTGTGTGTGTGTGTGTGTACATGTGTGTGCATTAGGTTCTTGCTATCTTTTGTTGCTAAATATAGATGAAGCAAATTTCCGAGTTGCCTTGGCAAGATGACGGCAGCACGACTCCTTTCCCCGTTTCAAGTCTTTCTTCTTCTTTGCCTCACTTCTCATTAACTTGCTCAAATCTTGCTGACCTGTATGTGTGTAACTTTGGCAGTGTAGTGTGCAGCCTGCTTCTGTTTGCATAAATATGTAAATGTAATGTGTGTTTACATGCAGTGCAGTAAGTATTATGCATAACTACACTGTAAAACTTCATATTCAGCTTCTGATTCAGCTGATCTTTTTTCATTAACTTGATGTAAATAGACAATATATTAAATGTTCTAGTTAACATTTCTGGGGAAAATTGATAATCATTAGTTCTTGTGACTTAAGGTTTTGAGTGTTGAGAGTTAAATGTCCTACTCATCAAATTAAGTTTCTTATGAAACAATGTTAACTTATTAGCATACTTATCAGCATGCAGTATGTTGAGAATAAAATAAAATCCTCTTAAATAAAAGTTACATGGTGGAGATTTCTTATTTTACAGGAGTCCTATGATATCTTTAATAAAAATTAAATTAATTATGATGATGGTTAGTATTCAGTTTACTACCTATCCCCAGGGTCTTTATTTTAAAACACAGGTCTTTGATATTCTACCCGTCTTCGTACTTACAGTAATACAACGATGGCTATTATTTTACTGCTAAAACTGTAACGATTTATGCAAATCATGCACTAAATTAGCCAAAAACACTGCTGTCTCTCTTTTGTGCTGATCCAGTCCATTCAGTGCTTTTATTAGTATTTCCCAAATAGCGTACAGCTTGTTTCTAAAACAAACTCTCCATTACATCCTGAATGGATAATGCAATCCAAACAAAGTCAGCTATTATGGCTACTGGTTACCAAATATTGAAATAGTTAATATTTCGAATTTGACCTGTAGTTATTTTTGTAAACACAAAGAAGGGAAATTGATTACACAAGCCACTGTTTTCGCTGAAGTGGTCCAGAAGCTCAGGTTTGTCTAGCGGGTGATGGATATCAATGGTGAACTGAAATTTCACAGATCTAAAATAAAGTTTTATATAACTGTGATATCAGTAGCTGTGGCTGGTACACAAACACCCCACGCAGTTCTAAATGTTCAATAGGCCCCACCCTTTCATCCTGGTATCGCTGACTTTGGCATCTCTCTTTGCACAAGTCTATAAAAATGAACAACAACGCTGTAGGCTAATAGGTCAACGTCTGGAGTGTACAATGAGTACATAAAAAATAAAAAAGCTTTGGACAAAAATTCTGAACTATGTTAAGGCAGTAACATAACTTGTGTTTTAAGAGAGACGAAATGACTCGAGGTAGCGTAGAGCGAGGGGTCCTGTCTTCATTATTTGTCCTATGGTTCACATTTGGTGACATCTGATCAGCCACCGCTGGCTGATGGTTGAAAGCCTTATTTCTCTCTGTCTCTCTCTTTATCATTTTTAGCGTGGATGGTTTTTTAAAGCTACACTAATTAGTGTAATCATGGCTCAATAGCTGCAGATCAATGGTGCTTAGCTGCCTACTGGGAGTGACACACTAGGGGCCAATCCACACATCTGTTGCCCCAGGGAATATGACACAACAGAGGGCCTGTCAGCCCAGGTGACGAATGCTGTCACCGCTTCAAGAGGAAAGAAAATTACAGAGATCAATGTATAAAGAGAATCATTCCAAAATGCTACATATCTATTATTGACAGGGCAGAGGGTCATTATGCCTTATTTGCATTTCTGCTTTTGACATTTAAAGTGGTAACTGTGAGATTCTCGCTTCTCTCATTTTTGGCAACATTGTACTTAACTCCTCAAAGATCACTTGTCAATCAAATACAGAGGCCAATATGGCCTTTGTACTTTTTTTTTTCTTTTTTATTTATTGGATTTGTCTGCAGACATTTTGCATTCAGGTTTAGTGGCTGCCATTGCTCATGTAAACTACCTGTTTTGTTTGGTTTTTTTGACTACACCGTGGCGATGTCTATTGGTTGGTCGGTCAGTCGGTCCACCACTTTGGTCCAGAATGGAATATCTTAATAAATATTGGATGAATTACCATGAAATTTGGAACATATGTCCATGGTCCCCAGAGGACAGAGCTTAGAGACATGACTGCTCCCCTGACTTTTCCTCTAGTAACACCATCAGTCAACAACTATTGGATGGACTACCATGAAAATCGGTACAGAAATGTTCCCCACAGTATAAATTGTGATACTTTGGTGATCCTCTGACTTTTCATCTATCTCTATCATCAAGTCAAATTTTTAATTTATCAGATACATGGGTTTATGACCAAATACCTGCAAAACTAATGGCATTCCCATTAGCCTCAGCTGTACTTTGTATTTAGCGCTAACTAGCAAATCCTAGCATGCTAACATGCTAAACTAAGACGATGAACATGGTAAACATTAGACCTGTTCAGCATCAGCATATCAGCATTGTCACTGTCAGCATGTTAGCATAAAGATGTTAATATTTAGCTCAAACCACCACTGTGCCTGAATACAGCCTCACAGAGGCGCTAGTGTGGCTTTGCCTTGATTTAGAACACATCACCAGTTAAATCACTATTGAGTTACTTCAAAATGTATTTAAAGAATAAAATAAATAACAAAATGTATTTATATTACAATTTCCACGTACACTGGGTGCAACAATTGACTGTATAAAGTACAGTAGGTGCACTATACATTCATACAATGTATCACTATAGTATATAAGCGTGCTAAAATTCTCTCTTCATCTGTGGATGGAGTCCAGGAACAATTCCAAGAAAGTAAAGCAGCTGGATTGTTTAATCAATGGGCATTACGTACTGAACCAAGATACTTTGGGATAAATGTTCCTGAAGTGCTCGAGTGCTACAAATGTTTATGAAGACTCACGTTAGTGTACCCAATCCATGGATTTTCATCACCCATTTCTGTGAGTTTGTCACGTTGGCAAAGATTATCTCATTATTTGATTCACACTCTTGAGAACTTAATTCTTTCTGTGATTTTAATTTTATTACAATTAGCTCTTACAGAATGCAAGTAAGACGTCTGCGTATGTCTAAAAGAGATCCTGCAACTGTAATTATTCATTTTTGCCTGATTGATTGAGGTGCAAATTCCAGACAAAAATGCTGTCTGCATTTCAGTTAACTCAAAGGTCTTCTAATTTCGCCTACATTCATATGTTTTGCAGTGGGGACTCAATGACTTCACAACCACATGCAGGTTGCAACAGAGCAGAAGTGAGCTCTTTCATAGCGTTGAGTAAGATGTGGCATCAGTGAAGCATGCAGATTCTGTGACATTTGCAGCACACGGCCAGCTATTTGAGCATCGGTTCAGGGGGAATTCTCATCCTGTTGAAAAATAAAACTTCCATCTCGCCGAACATGAGCTAGAAATAATAGCAGAACATTTGCTGCCAGTTGACATTAATATCATAAAAATACATTATGTATTAACGTATAACCCCACTGAAAGCAAATTTGACCACCAGCTGGCCACACATAATTGTCTGCTATTAAGTGCCACAGAGAAAGCTTGTCAAAAACAGTGAAATAGCATTTTAGATTTCTGAGTGAGTTACTTCAAATGTGTTTTCATTAAGTTGTATTTTAGATTTTTTTCCCTTTAAATAGAGAGCTTTAGTCATAGGACATATGCCACCATGTCACCTGCCATATCATGTGACCCAAAACATCCAACACAAAGGCCCGTTAAATGCACAAGTAGTAATGAAGGCATGCCATTTTAAAGCTATCTTAATATCTAAAAGGTTGAATGTTATCTCCTTATTTCATAACTCTCATAAGAGCATTACTAATGTCATTAAACAGAGCGCAGGATCAGCACCCTCCCAGCTGCAGGGCTCCCATGTGCTTTGGTCAAGGACACACTGACAAAGATGGACGCTGTGGCTACTGTGGGAGGTGACCTGATGATCCCCACGTGTGCAGGACGGTCACTTCACCCACCAGGATAAATGTCTTCTGTAGTTAGTGTGCATCATGGAAACATAATGTCACTCTGATGAAAAACTCATAGATGTTACAATATGTCCCTTATGGTGGACAAACTGTAGTCCTGAAGTGTGCCTCTGTGTAAAGCAGGTGTGTGTCATCTTCATGCAGAGCACAAGACAATGGGAATAATTACCTCGAGTTTGATGTCCCCAGATGGTCTGCCAGTCGTCAGCGATGAAAGGCTGCAATAAACAGAAAAGGAAAAAAAAAAAAAAGAACAAGTTGAATCAACCATCAATGTCATCCATGGAAGAAGGGGCAGGTCCCTGCCTGACACAGATCGGTGAGTGGAGGATAATTAGAAGAGCGTGTCCCTGATTGGTGCATTTGTCTACATCAAAGAGGCCTAAGTAGGAAACGAAGCAGCTGGGCAGGCTTTACATGGAGGAACAAAACAGAAAGACACAATCATAGAGATATCACATGAAAATATAATTCTGTGGTGACGAGCAAACAGATTTTCCCATTCCGCTCATATGAACAGGCAGCCCAAAAGTACCCTGTGACATTTAGCAAAACAGTCTGATGTTGTTCATCATCAGGAACATTTCAGTTCAAGCTGAATAAAGTCGAGGGGGTTGTGGTAACCGAATGGTTAGAAAAATGAGCCTATGACGTAAAGACTCAGAGGCATGCTGAGAAGCTCTGGGAAAGGAGAGCGAATGCATAATTCTGACTGTTACTTTCCTAAACAAGCACCATCAGACTGCTCAGTGTGAGACTGCAGCCAGCAATGAGCTGCTCCCCAGTATGAATCAATGTAATGGCATCAGTGCGACATGGAGTATGGGGGTAAAAGAGGTTAAAAACAGTTCACTTGTCTTCCTGTACTTTACATTATTTGGGATAAGGAAGGCTGATGAGGCTAAATGTTTCTAAATGTTTAAAGTTTAAGATTTTTCTTGGGGGTGTTGGGGGTTCAGAGATGTGTTTTAAAGGCATAAAAGTGTCACGACCGCTGTCCAGGGTGCTGATTCTAAAGCCGTTCCAGCATTGGTGAATTGGAAACCCACTTGTGGTGACAAATGGCCAATAGTAAGTGGCCTGATGTCTTTGAACAGTTTTAGTTATTTTTGTCATTTCAGACCTTTCAGGCCTTTTTTTCTTTTTGTTTAGTTTGGTTGCTTTTTTTCTGCACTTTGGTCCTACATGGCAGAAATATTGAGCATCAAAGCATCACATCACTGAGCTAGCAAATTAAAAACAGACACCTAACAGAAACATATCTAGAAGAAGTACTTCTTGTTTATCTTTTTACATTTTGCATTTCAATAAAACTTGTCAACCTTAAAAATGCTAGATTTTCCAAAGGAAAAAAAAAGTGAAAGCGCTGCTGAAAACTTGCAGCTGAAACATTTGAAGTTGAAGTGGCAATTGAAATACAAAGAAGTTGAAACTGCAAACAAAAATGTAGACTTCTGAACAACTGAATGAAGTGCAGTGGCAGTTGAAGTGTAAGCATTAAGAGTAGTTGGAGTGTAATCACTAAAAGCAGATGAACTCTCAAATGAAAATTAAATGAAAGCTGTGAAACCATCATTTGACAGGTAAGCGCTGGAAGCAGTTGAATTTTTACTTGAAGAGTAAGAGATGAAAGCAGTTGAACTGTCCGTGGAAAAATAAAAAACCTTTCAAGTGTCACATTGACATGCAACAGGTGAAAGCACTTGAAATACCATTTAAAGTGTAAGTTAATGAGACAGCTGAAGCCTGCATTGAGTGTGATGTCACTCGCTCTAGGTTTGAACATTCACTCGTGCAATACGCAAAAATGACAAAATTGTCCTCTGACCGCAAACTGTACTTTAGGTGTCAACAAAGATTATCTTGTTTGTTGAAAAAATTAGATGATCCCAGCAAAATTTGGCGCAGTCAATTTGTCCATTTGCCTACATTTATCTCAGTCAATTCGATGGGAGAGCACCCTTACTAAGCAGAACATGACAAATGGTTGCTTTTTGTGAATTAGCTTTTCATTTTTTTTCCAATTTTGTCCCCATTATAAATTCATCATTTGAGCCATAAGTGGCATATGCATCAAATTACCCCAAAACTCAGATAGTCATATAATTTAGAAACTCAGATCTGTAATATGTATCGGTGAAGGATATCACATTAAATGACAGATCATTGATTCTAAAAGAGGTTTAAATATGTGTGCTGTAGTTAAAAACACAACAGAAGGTGAGTTATAACTTGTTGATACCATCAAAATCACCTGGGGTTTTTGTACACAGTGACAACAATTGTGTGTAATCACCATAGGGCATTTGAACAGAACACCTTATCAGAGAGGGACGTTGGGAATGGATGAGTCTATATTGGAATCACTGATCAGCCATCAATCAACAACCATCTGTCAGGTCATTCATCAGTTAGACTAAGTGGAAGTAAATGCTGAGTTAATTTGTCTTCACTGGACTTACAGTAGATGTGAGTTCAACATGACGGTGACTTGAGCAAACCCAAGATGAATGGAGAGGAACCACACAGAAAAAAGCACACACACACACACACACACACACACACACACACCTCTATTTTCCAGACCTTTCAACTGTTCTACCTGCTGAACTACTACTCACACTGGCAGATGATCTGTTACAATTACCGCCACTGTATAAAGCTAATCAAGACTTTGAAGTGATAGTGTGACGTTGTGTGTGTATGTGTGTGTGCGCGTGCATGTGTGTGTGTGTGAGAGTCTCTGTGTTCTTTTACTTCTACAGTATCTTTGTGATATCCAACTTTAGACGTTAAAAGTGAAGATATTTTTGGAAAGTGAGGACATTTTGAGGACATCTTAAAAGTGCTGCTGAAGACTTTTTGGGTCAAGGGTAGAATTAGGTTTAACTCAGCATATTTATCTATTTCAACTGTGTGCACCTTCTCTGTGCATGGTGACACACAGAAAAACACACCTACAGCCGTACCATACATGGAAAACAAACCTTATCTGTGAATTTGTATGTGTAATTCTAATATTTTAACACTATGATTTCTTCTTTACAATAATGAGCATAACCTGAATACTGATGATGCCATCAGGGTTATCTCAGCTTAATTTAAGCTTTTTAACAGACAGACTACATTACAAACTGGAGGTCTAATGAAAGGCACTATTAAGTTGCATTATGGAAAATGGAAAATCCAGAATTTTGGGAGCTTGAGCCCATGCTAGGGACTAAAAGTCAGGATATACTGGTCTCTACAGCTTTAATTTTGACCATTTTTTAAACATCTGTCTCTTGTGACTCCCCCGACTTTATGAAAGTGCAATACTTAATCACTGTAATACCCCTTTAAAGCTGTATTATCAGATATTTGGCCACTTATGGGCAGGAGAACTCCAAAACAAACTGAGAAATACAGCCCTGCGATTAATGGCATGAAGCTTTTATTGCCTATACACACATCCAGCAGACACCGAACCACATTAGGAATTTGTTTGGAGTTATGTTTTTGGCCAATTAATGTTTGCAAGTCCAATATTTACACTTATCTAAGCTCTGGTTTGGTCTCCACCAACTCTTGAGAAAAAAATCTGGCTCTTTAGTTGTTAGATGTTCCACTTTCTTCACCAGCTAGTAGCTAACTTTGTCTGTCTGCCATTTGGTGCTAGACAGGCAGCTTACAGTGGGTTTATCAGAGCTTGTTTGATGAAAATATTTCACATTGCATACAGTATAGCCATTTGATTGACCACTTAATATTATATATATAGTTGTGATATTCTAATTGCAGTGTGGCTCTGGATGTAACTTAAATGATCTAATTGTCAACAGTGACTCATGCTTCAACACCAATAAGTTGAGGAAAACATACAGACATGTTTTTATCTCCTACACCAAAATCTCTACTACAGGGTACACGGTCAGAAAAGTCAAGTTATGTGAGTTTTCAGTGACAAATCTTGCTTTGTTTGTATTAGGGTGTTGCAAACCTGAACAAGAAAACCCTGCAATGAAGTGAACTTGTTTCACTATGCCTCAAACCAAAGAACCGGCAACCGAACAGAACAACACCACACACATATTCCTTTACATTCACACACTTGGCTCTTGTTGCCCATTGTATCTAGCCTCTGTGCTGGAAAGTATGTACACAACAAAATGGTGTACTGCCATTCTGAAAGAGCCTGCAGCTGAAAGGAGACACAAAGATAATTTTCTCAGCAGGAGGGGAAAAACTGAGGCAGCCAGACTGTGGCTGAAGTGTGTAGTAGCGTATCCAAGAAAGGTGATGCTTTAGATCATTGCCTGTTATCCACAGTCCAATGGACACCCTACTGCTCCTTCACACACTGCCAATCCAGGTCATGAATCTGCCTAAGTATTTTCAAGAGCAAACCTGTCATTTATAAAAGACTAGACAACAGGAAAAAATCCTCCAAAATGGGCTGTACATGCTTCAAAGTTTTTGTTGTTTTTTTGTCTGAAAGTCTTTGGGAAGGACAACTCAGGGAGTTGGAGAGTTTAGTGTTCATTTATGTGCTCATATAGGGTGAAAAATGATAAGAACCAAGTGTGAAGACAATATAAAATGATCTCATTTCACTAACAAACTATACTTCAATAAATACTTTAGTGAATCTTAGTGAGATAACCAAAAATCATTTAAACTTAACAAAGATCAAATGTATTGCAGGGCTGTTACACTGCGTAGTGTTGTGTTGAATCCTTCAAACTGAATTTCCAAACTCAAGTAGACAATTTTTGGTGAGTTAAGTCTTTTGAATTTAGTTCATTTGTGGATGGGGATATTTGTTGCTGTGGACAGAGCTTCAATAAATCTGTAAAAAACAGATTGTTAAGGTTGTTTTGATAATTACGATTGATTAAAGGCTATTCATTCATGAAACATGCACTTTAACTGCTTTGTGACATGAACTGAAATGGCAAATGTTGATGTTGTCCGATTTGTGCTTACAAATATATTTTGAGTCTTGTCACTAAATTACGGTGATAAACAAGTTATGATCTCAATCAAGCTGCTCGTCAAATGAGATGCAGTATGTCAATATCTTGAAAAAAGCTGCTCATTCAGGTCAGTTTACCTCCTGCTTTGTTGAAGAACAAAACAAGAGATATCAATACATATTTACTGAAATGTATACAGTACATAGTTATGCCATATTGATAGCATGCTTTAAGCCCTTAGTCTTTTTGTACTTGTTAACCTTTTTACATCATAAACTGGAGAACTATAGCCATGTTTCCATGCAAATGTCAAGCGAATTTTAAGATAACTTTTGAAATGTTGCAACAAAGAAATGCGAATTAGTTTCCATCAAGTGGTTTGGAGTGAATAAACTAGGCTCGCTGGGAAGCGTAGTTTGGTCGGAAGTTGGAGGTATAGGCTTCGCGTTACGCATGGCTGTAATCCGCCAGTAAACAGAGAAGAAGAAATGGAGGTTGCGAACTGGAAAAAACAAGTCGCCTTGGCCATCTAACCTACGGGAGAAAAATGGAGACAGGTCCTCAGAAATTTGTTTCTATTGAGCAAGTTTTAATTGTTCTTGTTCGTCTTGTCAGGTAGTATCACCATGTTTTATGCTGTCTGGAGATGAAGACAAATTAATGCGGAGCAGTTCTGCGAAAACAGCTGATCGGTCATGTGAGTTAAATGTTCACTACGTCAGAAGTTATTCGGCAAAGGCCTTTCCACGTCCCATTTAGGTCATCAACTCTTTTTTAACAAAGGAAAAAACCACCCCCAGCGAGCGTAAAAAACTTTTTTGTGCAACTAAGGAAGTTTTATCAAATTTTGCCATTTCCATGCAGCTTTTCCACTGCGATACATCAAAATTCACATAAAAATACATTATGTGTGTCCAGGATTGTAAGTCACACAATTCTTTCACAATGTATCACTCACATTATTTACCACATATACAACATGTTATCGACTTTTCAGAGTTAATGCACATTCTGTGAGATGTTACGGGTCTCCTGTGTCAGTGTCTTCTATTCATTTCAAAAGTATCCTTCAGAGTTTAAGACAGACTAAACCCTGTGGCTTCACTGTAAACAAGTGAAACAAGGTTTGAGTCAGCTATAGAATACCTCCCACAGAGCCAAACATCACTTAGGCACCAGCAGATGACTCCTGCTGTGCCAAACTCTAACTGCTGAACCCCCACAGAGCGGTGGGTTTGTTTCATCCTTCACTGAACCATCAACACACACACACACACGCACACACACCATTTGTATTACTGTATTTCTCAGAACCTTGCTTTTGACATTTATCTTTTAACCAGAATCCTTTAGCATACTCAAACAGGAGCCCATTTGCTAGCTAGCACTTTGACTTAATTGAAGACTGGCCAAAATCTTCTCTTTGATGAATATCTGGCTCTATAATTGATGTGAGGCTCCTCAAGGAGGCACAGACATGGCAACAGATGGAGCTGCTGAGGTTTAAAAGCAGGCCTTTCCTTCCCTGTGTGCGAAGAGCAAATCAAATTAGATACTTTGCTTTCCACAGATTTTCTTTAAAATACCCAATAATATAATTACTGTATAATTTAATATCAGGTGAATAGGGGTGACTTACTGGAAAAGGGTTGTTGGAATATTTAGCTTTTTATTTTGGCATCTGCTTTACCATTCCCACTTTCTCCTGTCAACTTTCTTTTCCAAATCACAGCTTTTTTATGAGACATACAAACCGGACAAACAAATCTGATCGTATCACTTGCAAATAACAGTGTGGACAGTCTGTCTTAAAGATCTGATTTGTCCATGTCCATCAAATTTCACACACTGAACATGTATTTGGTTCAGCAGGAGTATGGAAAAGTCACTTAGCCACAGCAACAGTAACCACAAACATCACTTTTGCAAAGTGTTTTTCTCCTGCTGCTGCCTAAAGAAAAGACTTGCCGTGTGGGCACTGAGCTTTACAATTTCTTTCCACCTGGTACCTTATCAACGACTTGGGGGATAACATTTTATGAAAACACTGCAAAAACACATTAAATCATAGTGTTAATGCATCCAAGACACTTTCAAGACACATTTAATCACATCAACAATAAACTTTTAAGTACAGAACGTCTCCACTTCAAATACGATAGTCACGCACGAGGAGATAAACATTTGTCCTCGTTAACGTTATTTGCACTCCGGGGTCTTCACTCCAGTCCATTAAAGGAGCGAAAGTGTCAAAATTAGAAGATTGGAAAATGTTCTTCAAGTTTATGGAGGTTTTAGTCGCATAGACATGCTCGGTGATGAGTCGGCCACATGGAAGGTGGTGTAATAAATAATGGTGGACTGGCACACTTTGGTGTCCTGGACCCCCTTAAGAGCGAGTAGAGAGGAGAAAAGCTGAGACAGATACCGAGTGAGTGAGTGTGTAGAAGCTAGGTAATGACTGTAATTTAAGTTCACCAGCTGGGTAAGTGAGTGAGAGTGAAAGTTTAAAGCTTGAATCAATGAGAGTGGGCAAGAGGGGAGACCACAGGAGAGTGGGGAGACACTGGGTCAATGAAAGAAAGACATGGAGGGAGAAGAGGGAGAAAGAAGCGGGGTAGAGAGAGAGAGAGAGATGATAAGATTGACAGGTATGATTTTAAGCTGCAG
The DNA here is from genome assembly GCA_002120245.1 of Maccullochella peelii. Lineage (NCBI taxonomy): Eukaryota > Metazoa > Chordata > Actinopteri > Centrarchiformes > Percichthyidae > Maccullochella > Maccullochella peelii. Next base: position 65,869 of record LKNJ01004094.1, read on the forward strand.
ATTTTGACGGAGCTACGAGGCAGAATGATGGATGCAGGTAAAAAAAAGAAAGAAGAAGAAGCCACCGCTTTAGCTGTCAGGTTCTCTGAAAAACTCAAGGATTGCATGTGAGTCACCACCCGTCACGCCTCCTACACACACACACACACACACACACACACACACACACACACACTCATCCTCCACTGTGATGATCACAGTCACACACACCAGCCCAACACACACAAACATTCATCACTGCTGCAGTCTGGAAGGGAAGCCAGTGGTGTATTTCCCTCAGGGCAGCAGTTCTTCTACTGTTTCAGCTCAGCACCCTCACTGAGTAAACTGCAACTTCTCACCCTGAGACACAAAAGTCTACTGTCAGAGTGTGTGTTTGAATGGCTGTGTATCTTTGTGTCATTGTGTTGTGTGAATGTATTGTGTATTGGCTGTGTTTCCACTACAGTAAGCAGTAATACATGACGTGGTGTTCTGATATACTAAAATAACATATGAGAGGAAAAAGCAAAGAAGCTTTTCCTCTGCTGAGTTCATTATTTTAGTATATCAGGACACGTCAGAGTGTATTATTGTGCTTATACCATCGCCACTGTAACATAAAAAAGTAGATTGTGTCCAAACTGTGTGTAGTTTTTAAGGTTTGTTACTAGTGAGAGTTAGCTGATAGCGTCAAGCAGAAGCACTGTTGCTAAGGTTACCTGCAGGTTTACCTTACACACTTATTTAGAGCCATGGTTGATCTGCTAACTGGATTTTTGTATCCTCTTACATGATTTTGACCCCTGCCAGCCAATCAGAAATGAGCATAATTCTGTGGCCATGGTATAAACAGATTATTTGCATGAGTTAAAAGGTTTTGGAGGATGGAGACTTGCATGTCTGATCAAACTCCTTGTTAACCACCTGCACATTTCAACTATATGGACTGCCAGTAAGCTACTATTTTAGCAAGAGAAGTAGTTGGAAGAAACTGCAGCTCACTGAAAAGTTGAGCCTAATTACCATGATAACTGTATTCATCATATTTCAGTCATATTTCAGTATTTACAGCATTTGCATTAACAGTGTGGTTTGGAGAAGGCAGCTTTGCTCCACTACATGCTTTTGTCTTCAGCACACCCAAACAGACACACACTAAAAATGCAGGTTCAGAAATTCTGGTACAGTTCAGTTCCCAGAGTTAATATGCATTTGTGTCGTTGTGCCACTGTGTGTCTCTGTATTACTGTGTGACTATAGAAATATTGCCCACTGGTCACATGTACCTAATATAATATTCTGCATAACAGGGGCCTGTTTCACCAAATTTGCTAAATGCAATCTGCACATAAAATCATTCCCTCTCCTGATCCTTTTGACATGTTTCACTAATCAAAACAAACATCGTACTTAACATCCATTCATGAGCAAGCCAAAGCCCTGTGGGTCTGCAGATATTTGTAATATGCAAGCAACAGCCACCATTTGGATCTCTGTGTAAAGGCTAGTGCAGACTACAATCATTTCTGCCACAATTTTTGGAACCGGGGAAGGGCTGCTTTTGTTGTCAGGACTCACAGCTTCTGGTCAAACTGTCTGCCTGTTGTTCAGTACAGAACAGAAGCTGTCAATCAAAGGAGGTCGGGTGCGTGATCGCGGTGAAAGTGACCAATCATAAGAGGGCCAGAGCCTCCCTTGGTTTCCGCCCCCAAACTGTCAAAAGTCAGGTCGATTCTAGCAGAATTCATCTTCGAGAGCAGAGTGAAGCTGCGAGAGCGTGTGTGTGTGTGTGTGTGTGTGTGCCCTCCAGAGCTCGCCAAGCAGAAAGTCGCGTGTGCGTGGTGGCTGTTTGTGCGCGTGCAGCTTAGTTTTTTACACGCATGTGCAGTTCTCTGCCTCTTGCTATGTTTAGTTGCTCGCTCGCAGCTGCCTGTACAACTCTCTGTTGTTGAATTTGTGCGCGAGGGGTTATATTGTGCGAGTGGCAGTTTATATCTGCACGTGTGAAATGATATAATTTGCTCGTGAGCATGTTTTATCGCGCTCGCGAGATATGACATAAATCTAACGCCATACAATTTGCCTCCTCCAGACAAATTCTTTAGATTTGAGACAAAAAAAAAAACAAGATGCATTTGTAGTTGGATCATTTTGAATATGTATGTATGTAAGTCTGAGATGGGTGAAGAACAGTATTGAACGAGAATGCAACAGGAAACGAGATGGGAAAAGAGGGAGGCAGTGAACACACACAAAGCCACTAATTACATTATATAAGTGGAGACTAATAACTAATATGATATTAGTCTGCACTTGGCCCAGGTAGTGCTCACAAATCACTTGTGAAAAAGGCCCCCTCAGTTCACCAATTTTCTTTTGTGAAAGTAGGGTTACATTATTTTTATTTTTGAAGTTGATAAAGATTATCATTACTGGTAATTGGTAATTATTGGTATTGGTCATGAGTGTTTTGGGGTTTTTTTGTTTTACAGCTGACTTGCAATTTTTAAACTTGACCACACTTAAAAGAAAAATGGGGTCAAGTGTGCAAATGCAGTCATTTTAGGCTGCCATACTCCTGGAGTGGATTGTGGAGAGGCTGTGTGATCTGTCTGATTTTGTGAACCTCAGTGTGCAACTCCACACACTTAAGTGTGTGTGTGTCGTTTGACAGGTAAATGGAACCCTCTCACTCTGTCTCAGCAACAAATAGCCCATATAGTGTGTGTCTCTCGCCTCCTCTCTGACAAGAGTCTCCTTTTCAGCACTAATAGTCTATCAAAGTCCTCAGCCTCGTCTCTGCTTTTGTCACTGCTCTGTTTTTCACCACACCTTTTTTTGACCTTCCTCTGCTCCTATCCTCTTGTACCAGACTCTGTCTCTCCTTTGCGGTTACAGGGGACATTCAACTCCACAGCCTCTGGCATTTTTTTCCCTGTTTTTTTTTTTTTGTTTTTCACCTCATTTACCATCCTTCCTCCCTTTTTACTCCTTTCTTCCCTTCTCTCCTTCCCCATCAAGCTCTTGCTGCACTGCATGATGCAGGACTGGGTGTAATGTCAACCCATATTAACACACCCTGTCCATTAAGTTTCCTTTTGCTTCTCTCTCTTTTTCTCCTCTTGTAAGTTTCCTCTCTCCTCACGTTACCCTGTGATTTAGATCAGTGATTCCCAACCAGGGGTATTTGTGGAAAATTGTGAAGCTCAGCTAATTTGAAAAAATTTCAATTATGATTTGATAATATATATCCACATGTGTTTAGGAGAAAAATCAACTCACAAGTAAGATTACAAATGTGTGTGACACTGATCTTTACAGTTATTGTCACAATAACTTACCAGCTATGGTAGTCTGGCTGCACAAGACCTCACATTCCCACCAACCTGAGTCAGCTGTAAGCTGTGGTTAAGACTGCAGAAAGACTAGAAAAAGGCAACAAAAAGCTAAAAGTAAAGATACTGTAAATGTTTCTGTCACTCCAAATGGCAGTAGTACAAACGCAAACTTGGCCAAAACTACAAAAAAATACCATTGAACAACACCATAACGCCATCCCTTCTATCAAAGGGGTCTGATAAAGGGGAACTTAGGCCTATCTGAAAGGGCTGTGGGGGTATGTCGGACACTCCTCTCCCTTTTTATGAGAACTCCTGTTGGACTTTTACATGTTTGATTTTTTATATATAAAATGGATATTTTGTCAGATATCATATGCTAGGTTTCAAATAGTGAACTGATTGAAAATATTCCATAATTGTGTGGGGGTTGGAGATCAGAAAATGATAAATTTTTGGATCAAAAGCACTGACCAATTATCTTTATATATATATATATATATATTAGTGTATGATACAGTGTATAATAAACTGATACAGGTGCTCAGTGGCCAACATTGACAATAGAAGAGGACTGTGCTTGTGAAGGTAGGGCAGAGCTTAAACAGAGCAGTAAACAAAATATGCAAAATTGATTTTTTTTATGAGCTGTCATATTCCCAATCTTTCTCTCATTCTCCCTTTCACTAAGAAAAAAAACTCTCCAATATTGCACCTTCTTATCAGCTTTCACTCCTCATTGCACCGTGCTCCCCTCCACACTAAACTGGTGTTTGGATGCTGGGCTAACGCATTACTTTCGGTGAAATGTGCTACATATTTTACAGCAGGCAGCCCCGGGCCATAAATCATCTTCTGGCAGTCTAGATGCATGAGTGTACTCGCACACTGTGATGCTGCTTGTGCGTATTTGTTGTTGCTCACATCCACCAATCCAAAGGTCAGGCCTATCAAAAGCTCTGTGCTTTTAGCTGCGCCATCAACACACATTTGGAGTATTTTCAATCATCACATTCAAGAAAGACTCAAAAAGAGTGTCACTCATTGCTAACTCAAGTTTGGAATAGTGACTGTATTCATATTAGAAAAATTTGTTGACACTTTCAACTACAGCCACTCCATTTCATAATTAGAATTTAATTAGATGGTGGGATCTATAGGGACGGGCTCTCTGCAGCCAATTCAACAAATTCAGCTGCCAGTTTTTAGATCGATTCCAGATCGATTATATTGCCATGATCCATCAGTAGTGACAAGTCCATCAGTAGTGACAAGTCTGGGTCAGATTCTATAAGTTTTGTGTCCAAAGGTAGGGGGGTGGGGCTGAAACAAAAGAGTCTCTGGTTTGAATCCCATGACTGGAAAACAACAAGTCCTCCAACCTAAACGACAGAATAGGTTAAACTACATATTTAGGTGTACCAGACCTTTGTCGTCAAGGTAAAAGTAATAAACAACGTTGTGAAATTGTCGCAGTTTGGTTAGGTTTAGGCACCAAAACTACTTGGTTAGGTTTAAGAAAAGATCATGGTTTGGGTTAAAATAAATACGTTAGTTACGTAAGTAAATTTACATACATAAATTAAAATAAGTCAACGTTGACTTTTGGTTTCACACGGGACACAAACAGCGGCATCCTGGGTGAAAGAATCAGAATCAGAATCAGATTTATTGCCAAGTAGGTTTTCACATACAAGGAATTTGCTTTGGTGAATTGGTGCATTGTCAAATAGAGAGTTTCGCTATAAACAATGTGAAGAAATATAAATTAAGTGAAATAAGATAAAATTTGAAAGAAAACAAACTGTATGATAATATGAATATGGAGAGCTATACAATTAGTGCAGAATGTGCAAAATATTTGCTGAGCATGTGCAAAAGTTCACAGTATGCAGTGATTCTCAGGGCTTACGTTAATATACCGAGTCACAGCGGGGTCCCGGGCCATGTTGATGAGGCCAGCTGCAGACGAGAAGAAACTGTTCTTGTGGCGTGAGGTTTTCGTCCTGATGGACCGCAGCCTCCTGCTGGAAGGGAGTGATTCAAAG
>LKNJ01004095.1:0-35808 GCA_002120245.1 Maccullochella peelii
GGAAAAATTGAGGTGTTCTAAAACTTTTGACCGGTAGTGTAGTTTTAGACATTTTCTCCAGAAGGTCTATTTGAGTGTTAATTTGTTTGTTTTAAGGCACAGATTCTTGGAAACTCCTGCCCTCTGCGCTGTGACATCATTATTTTGGTCACTGATGTTGTAGAATCACATCCCGAGGCACAGACATGCTCTTTGGCTCACTCAGCAATTCTGTACTATAAGCAATATATGGCCTTGTGTGAATGGCATACCAGACAGCAAGACAGTTCCCAGCATGGCCTCCTCTGTCGTTCCCAAGCAAGAACACATAATAGACAGATGACCTTTACTTTGTGTTGGGTCTGCCAAGACACGAGGAATGTTCCCTTTCATTCACTCTGCCACAGATTAAACAGCAAACAAATATCACTTTGTTCTTGTGCTTGGTGAGCTCGGGCTACTGTACATCACCGGATGGTAAAATTGGCCACGAAATGAGAGACTTCTGGTATTAACAGATGGCTGCCTAGCTCTGCCACTAGTATTCCATGTGGCTCTGCTTTACACATGACCCAGTATCCTCCTTGCCAAAACTAACACTTTTATTTCTCCTCAGAGGACATGTATATGTCTCCCAGAAAAAAAGATTTATGTTTCACAAGAGTTAGTTAGGAGGGTTGTGAGGGCTGTTTTGAAAAGATAGTATATCTGTAGTGACTTCCAGGAGAGATAAGATACTTCCTGTTAGATGACAGGAAAGTCTAGAATGACTTGATGGATGTCGTAACAGCGGACATCTGAATCTTCATTGGTGGCAGCATTGCAAATAAGATCAGCATGTGATTTGCAGTATTTTGTCATAATTAGTTGTGGTAACGCTAAATTTTACAATATGGTGATGAAGTTGAGCCATGTTCAGCTTCTAAATCCTCTGTATGTCCGTGGGAACCTGTCTAACTTTGGATCTATGCTTATTCCATTACAAATACGGGGAAGTAGGAAGCATTGCAAATGGCTTCGGTGTGATTCAAGGGTTCTGAGAAACAGATGCCAATCCCAAACAACCGGGCAGGAAATCACTGGCATGATAGTACATGCCATTCCAATACAGTTATACTGTACATAGCTCCATGAAGCCATGACTAAGGGTATTTCCATGTTTCAGTGCTAATACTAACTTAGAAAAATTTAAAATGTTCAAGTTCATCATCATCGCTGGTAGTAAGAATAGATTGTATTCCTATCATACGGCTCTGTCTAAGCGCTCTCCCAAAAATAAAGACAGCAAGGCACAGAGGACAGCACAGCATCCATGATGTCATCCCCTCTTCAGTGGCATGGCGTCAGAGACAGCATTCGGCATTGAATGAGATTAGGATTATTCTCCTCGGCCCCGAACATCTGCTGTACACAAACAACGTGAGACCAGTGGGAGTAAAAATCCCTGCAGTAAAGGCGTCATGTTATTCAGACGTGATTGGCTTTTACAGCAGGATGGCCAAACATTTTATCTGTAATAGGACAATGGTGACCCTTTCAGAAAAGTCGCACCTATTAGAACCATTATTTTATGGAAATACAAAACACTAATTAATTCTACTGACACTACAAGGTGAATTGGTCCTCATCTAAAAATGAGTCTCTCTATTCAGTGAGGGAGAGCTGAATAAAGGAACTATTCCAGTTATTGTGCATCAGAGGCCGAAGCAGCTGTGAAATTATTGTCAGTCATGCAGTATGCTAAGTATGTTCTTATAACCACAGCAGGTGTGAACCAGCTCTGACTGGCTTCTGCTCAGCCTCTACAGCACACACACACACACACACACACACACACACACACACACACACACACACACACAAATACACTATGCTTGCAAACAGACACATGTGCTGCCCCCACCCCAAGCTTAAATCCTGTCAGTCTCATGCACATCTGCTTCCCCAGCAACTACTGCTGAGTAAGCACTGCATTAGCCTCTGCTTCCCTTCATGGGTGATCATAACAGGACAAAAATACTCCACTTATCTGTCACACAAAACATACTGTGAGAGTGTGAATCTCACACACACAGGCTTCCTTTTTTCTATATATGGAAATTATAATTTTCATCAAAGGTTTTACTTAAAAAGTTCTCTGTCGCAGTTCACAATAAGCTCTGTAATTTCTATTTACATGAGCAGGTGTGAGTTTCCTACTGATTTTCGTGAGTAACTTAGTAACGGGGGAAAACAGGAACTGTAGAGACCCCACACCTTGCCTTTGAAGTTGGCAGCAGCACACAAAATGATTTATAATTACAGAATGCAAAAGGCTATGCTTAACTCTCAGGTGAGACGCTCAGTATGGAATAGCATGGTGCCAAAATATAACAAAAAGCAGCTGCAAGGCAATCCCACACATTAACAGCTACTGTATGTTCTGAAGACTATGCAACAGCAATAAAAACTGGTATTCGAAGGTGTGTATATATATGTGTACATATATATATATATATATATATAATTGCTCATTACTCTAATACAGTACTGCTGATATACTGAAGATGTACAGTGCCAGTTACAGAAAAGACCTCTCTGATTATGACTCATCATCCCCAGGCACTGCACTCCTGTCTTTCATTCACTGCAGCTACCCATTGCCTCTGCCTTATCGTGGGTGTCTTTTCAGACCTAATCATAGGTTTGCCCTGCAGGTATGTGGCCAGCCGGGTTCAGTCATGCTGGAAAACCCATCACTCAACAGCTTTTATTATCACAACTGTAAGGTGTTGCTAGGCAAGTCTCTTCATGTGCTGCATTGCTGCTGTGAAAGATGAAGATTTTACTTTAGGCCGCTATACAATATCCTCAATCATCTCGGCCCAGAAGGTGGAACTAAAATTGTTTTAGTGCAGTATTTAAGTCATTAAATCCCAGAGTGACAGTTATTGCACCATGAATTGCTGCACAATTCAACTACAAAACATTTCCCCCACCCAATTTTTCCCCTGATTTAGAAAGCTTGGCTTCAGTTCATGAAATAATTTCTTCAGGGAAGGGAATTCACTGGATCATCTTTCTGTCATCTGGCAAAGAACATATGAATAAATCTCCCAGACAAGGTAAAAACAATACCAAACCAATCAGGCATTCAGGGAGCTGGAACGCAGCATAAATCTGAGATAACACTCAGGAGAAGAACACGTATTTCTTCTAGCAACTTTACACATTTGGAAATGTTAATACTTTCTGCAGTCTAATCATTTGGTGAGAAGGAATAGTAAGCACAACGGATTTCTGCCACTAGCAATAACATACAGTACGTACCTACCTATTCTGATTCACCTGAATCTTGTTTTGCCTGGAGTTATGAAAGTCACTCTATGTTGCTTTTTAAAATTCTGTTTTCTGAAGAGAAATTAAATATAGTGACACATTAATATTAACTTTGGTGTAAATACTTCTTCTTAAATTGTATCATGAAAAACAGTAAAAAGTACAGGAGATAAATGGTGTGAATTTCTCTCTTTAAATGGCAGAACTGATGTGAAGATATTAGAGCACTCTCATTTCCTCATTTTTTAAACATCCGAACACATTCATGGCTTTACATGATCTTGCAGCTTTGCCAATAAATGTTAAAATCATAATAAGCAACAGAAAATGTGTTTAACCGAGGCTAATACACTTCAAATGGCTATTGTACAACACTGCTATTAATCTCCCCAAGTTGCAGAGGAGAGCTGTCGGAAGTCTTGTATCTGTGGTGGTGTACATGCTGCATCTTCCTCTTCCTTAAGCACTGTTTGACTGACTGGTTGTGGGTGTGTCTGCATTGTGGTATTGACAGATCTGGCCCTGTCACTTGTCTTTGTGTCAGAAAGCCTGTGGGAGACAGGAAGGCAGGCATCAGAGTGGACAGAAAACGGACATCTGACCACACCTAGAGCTGCTCTGGGCTGCACAGCACAGAGCCACTCCCTGGCTTCTCAGAGCACTCTTAGGTCCTGACTCAACCACACAACCACTTTTGTTTTGTTTTATGAAAGTGTGCTATAGACTTTCAGTTAAAAAACTCCAAATTCTAAACAAAGACAACAACAAAATATATTCAAGTAAAAATATACAATATATTTGTTGTATAAACTTGTACAGAATGTCTTGGACATTTAGCTTTACATATACTATACATAAGGGTCAAAACAGGGTCACATTCGCATCCTTCATGATTTTGAGAAAATGCCCCCCATTACAACCACATTTTATGTACATCTTTACAAACATACCAAACAAAACAGCCCTTGGATGCACTTTAAGAGGCCATGACGAGATACAGATGCCTTGTATAAAAATCCCTGAAAATGTCTCTCTGTGAGGTAAGAACACATTTGTCAAGCTCATTTCCTTTCATTCCCTCTCATACATCAAACTCTCTCATTTGTTCTGAGGCGAGACTGGCAATAGAGAACAGCTAATTACACATCATGTTTCCCTTAACATTATTGTGCCACAGAAGGAGTAGCTGCAGACTGAAAACTGTTGGGGAGTAAAAAATAAGGTGAACATTCATTCCTTTATACGCTGATTACTTACACATTCCTTACAATTGTGGCAAAAGCCAGTCCAATACGCTATACCTCGACCTGGCAACTGACATATGGTTCAATTTCATGTTAAGGTATGGTCAAGGCCTCAACAGCGACAGGCAATATGACCTTAGGGGTTACAAAACAAGGTCCTTGGTACAACATAATCACATGCAAATAATGCAGTTATAAGCAACAGAATGTACAGGAGCTTTTCTGAAGAATAGTTTGTTTCAACTTCGATATTTTGCAGGAAGTGGCCACTTGATTTTGTATTTAACATCATGGTGTTTACCAGATGTTAGTGAAGGTATTCTGAGTGAAAGCAAGAGAAAAAAAATGCTTTCTGCAGTAACTCTGATGCAAGAGAGCTGCCAACAGCCATCAAAAGAAAAACTGAACAATAATTCAAGGCTGGATCACTGTAGTAGCTTATTTCCCTCAGTTAGAGTACCATAAAAACATCTCAGATCGGACCCCAGAAAACATTCTGATTGGCCAAAGACTCCTTTTAGACCATCAAGGCAATAATCATAACTGTTACACAGAAATACATAAACATCCACTTTACAGCTGGTGAATAACAAATAACAGTCAAACATCAATCCTAGATTTAATATAAAAGTTATGAAATGTCCTGCTATTATGGCTGTACATGACCACTGATTAATGCCATGTATGGTGGATAGCAAAATTCATCCTCATGTTAGATATTAAGGCATTGAGACTGGATCTAATGGGCTGTTCAATGTAGTTCCTTTTGGTGCAGAAATACTGTAACTGACTTACTGCTTGTGTCATCTTGTTAGGCATCTGACTGGCTCAGAAAACCTCAGAGACACAACAGGAAACAGCAAAAAGGCTGTCCAACCCTCATGTTGACTCCAGCGTGTCCAGCTGAAAAACGTTGTGATTGGTTGGTGTGGTGAAGAAGAGTGGCTCCTTGCTGGTGGAGCGGTTATCACAGGGACTGTGCAGCCCCAGCGTCCTCTCAAAGTCCAGGAGCTGACCCATGAAGTTGAAGTTTGGGGAAATGTTGGACTTCTTCCTCTTGACAAAGTCATACGCGTCATTGAGAGTGAGGTTGAGTCTCTGCATCAGGTACGCCACGGTGACTGTGACTGAGCGACTGATGCCGGCCAGGCAGTGGACCAGGATGCCACACTTCTTAGACCGAGCCTCATCTGTGAGAAAAAGGGAAAACCACGGTCAGCAGAAAGTTATCCAAGGACATCTATTTATGTACAGCAAACATACCCTTGCAGTTTTCAGATTATTCTAAATAATATCTTTATTGATTAACATTTTCCTGCACTACAATGTTTAAGGGTTTTTTGTAGTTATCAATGTGATTCTGGCTCTTAGATGACAGATGTTGCTATTCATTTATTTGATCTAGAAAACAGTGTACATAACAGACAGACATTAGCAAACTCTCAACTAAACAACACTACGCCTAATTTATGACCCTATAATCAATCACACAACCCCAGAGAGTGGAAACAACATTTCCTTCCTCATTCTACATCTATGCCCTTTGGAAACTAGTTCATGATACACAGTCTTGCAACCACCAAACAAACAAGTCAAACGCTTGTGGTTTCAAGTGCAGTTGTTGTGAAAGACACCCGAATCAAAAGTGAAATTGAAACATAATGTTGTGGTGCCGCCAAAAACAGGAAAATACATGCTAATTACTTTCAAGATTGCTCTGTATCAAAGAAATTCAGTGACACTGTTGCACAACAGCTGATAACAGCCTACATAAGCGGTTAGGGAGAGAATATTTATCGTGTCTCGCAACCATTTGCTTATGAAAATGATACAAAAACGCCCACCTGTCCCACAAACACATTCACACACCAGTTTACCAAATAGTTATTGCCAATAAATTAAGATGAGATAGAACTTTTCTGCACCCAAGGGATGTTGCAAATATAAAGACAATTGATTATTACATTATTATTATAACATAACTAGTAAACAATGACTTAGTCTTATATACCAAAAGGTGCCCAGCCCACAAGGGCTTACTATACAAGACACACCTTGCGGCAAAACAAACAACACACACACACACTAAGAACAAATTCATTTTGAGTGAGTGTGTCTTCATTTATAGACCTACTTACCTATAAATGATATGGCCTCTGGGAAGAACTGGGACAGGTTCTGACTCCAGTGGTCCGAAATGGGAATCTGTTTGTACCTGAAGTGGCCATCATGTTCAAACATGTTGGGGAGATTGGGTGTGACGTTCAGGATGTACTTGATGTTGTACTGGCCCAGTACGTCTAGGTTAGTGGAGTCTTTGGCGCAGCCCAGGTAAAGGTAGGGTAGGATCTGGACGGGGAAGGCAAGCTGATTGCTGGGGATGGGGCTCTCCTCAGACTCTGTGGCACTGCTGGGCTCTCGATCAGATTCCCCATCGGAACAATCTGAGCTGATCCGGAGATTTCCAAAACCCAGAACAGACAGCGGAGGAGAGGAGCTGGGACAGGAGCTGTCTAGGAGGGTCTCACAGTGCTCTGGGTACTCTGTGTGGAACTTAACAAATCCACCTGGACAAGAGCCAAAACACAAATTTACAAAGTCACAATTGAAACTTTTTTAAATAAAAGGGACACCTCATATAAACGGTTTATTTTATTCATATTTTCAACGGCAAAAAGCCTGTCGGATATTGAAGCAGAGCTGTAAAGAAGTTTGATCAAGTTCCCCCCAAAAAGACCATTCATGAAATGCATGCCTGTTCCTGCTAGAGCAAAACATGGAGCAGCCATTTTGGAATTTTAATTGAGAATCTCAGTGACACACAACACACAAACTTTTGAACAGCGTACAAACCGCAAACCCACAACACGAGACGAACGTTAGCGCAGAAGTAACGTTAACTTGTGTAACGTTAGAACACAGCAATAACATAGATGAACGTTACAGTCTCGTTCTAAAAAGTCGGTATTTGAAAGTTTAAAACCTCTCCCCGTAAAAACGTCTGCTACATTTGACAACGTCTCTCCCTAACATACTTGTTAGCCTTTAATACAGTTTATAAAGATGCTAGGTTATACTACTGCGCCAAAACTAGCTTGATATTTGCCCAAAAGAACATTTTAGCGATCGAATTGTAAAGCGGAGTCAGTCAAACGTTTCCTAAAGTTATAAACTCCATTGCAGGCACACTACAACTAACTGACGTTATCTATATTTTACAGGAATGTACAATTGTTCCTTGGGTTAATTCGACAGCAAAACCATTTACCTTCTAGATAATACGCTGTACAGCCGTCTTCCCATAGTTTTTGAAGAAGCAGACCCAAAACCGACGCCGGAGCTCCGTTGTCCTGCCAGCCCACTGTGCACTCATCGTACAGGACGACCGTGTCCGTCTTGCACCGTCTTATGAACTTCTCTTTATCCTCATGGTTAGGGATGATAGTCCGGATAGGTATGTTGCCCTTTTTGAACCTCCGGAGCATCAGCCCCGGTATGGCCAGGTTTATGGCGGTCTCTATGTGGGATGATTCGTAAAGCTCATGTGAACGGCAGTCGAGCAGGAGCAGAGAAGTGCCCCCGGACTCTAACTCGAGTTGCAGCCATTCCACGCTTTTACTCGGCGTCACATTAGACATATCGGACTCAATATCATACTACATGCAAGCGCAAACACTTACTACATGATCTGCCAAGCGACGATACACTACATGTCACCAGCAGAAAAGACGCGTTAAATGTTGCCCCGCCGGTGCATGGTGCTTCTGCTTGAGCGAAGAGATTTCCCCTTTTTCCTCTTCTCTATTTCCATCAGTCAGTGAGTCTGACCTGCTCCAACGCTAATGGAGACCTATTTACACTTGAAATTACCGCACACAAGTTTAAATGTGAATGTTGTATAGCCAATACTCTCTTCATCAACTTCAACTTCTCCACATCGTACCAGGGTCCTCCAAGCACTCTAGTTTTACCATTCCGATGCATGTGAGTTTTTTTGTTTTTTTTTACTTGACAGCAGAGCAACTCAAGAGGGAGGAGTTTATTTCTCATGATTTAAAGTCATAGCAGAAATATCACAAAGTTTGGTATCAGTGGTCTCAATTGAATCATTTTGCCAATCACAATTTTGTCACTCACTATCATTATATCTCTTGACAAGATAGTATAGCAAGTTTGATACAGATTTTTGAGGGGATTGTTGTCACTAACAATCACTAAATATGATTCCCACATTTTTCCTTGGGACTAAATTAGTTCTGTTCTTGGCTACCAAATGACCTTGTGTAGCTTTTATTACTTATTAATTATATCACTTAAATATTCCCATGGTATATATGGGAAGAATAACAATAATCTTGCATAATATTTGCATAGCTGCAACTTACTTACTGCACTATACTTATGTTTTGAGGGCAGAAACTCTATGACAAATGTGACAAATGAGGTTGGGTTGCATTATTGCACATATTACTATGTGGCATTTTTCTAAGGTGCTCTCATGATACTTTTCAAAACAGAAATCCTATGATATACTGTATTGTAGATGGCACCAGATATAACTATATACCTATACAGTATGTAATGCCATATAACAGTATTAGTTATACTACAACAATTATCAGTTCTGATCAGTGCGGCGTTTACAACAAAATCACACCCTCCATTTAGAACACAAAAACTAACAAATGGGCTAAATCCATTCGTTTTCTTCCTGGAGGGGCAAACTCCACTGTCCTTCTCTCACTCTTCTGAGTACTTTGAATTGGTGCATGCATTTTTCTGCAGGAGAGTAGCAGATAATTTCACTACGGAAGTACGTTGGTATCTCTCATCATGATAACATTTAGTATCAGATTGGATGCACCCCTGAAACTGTTCCCTCCCTTCATTTTCATTTTATTTCTGAGATGAAGTGCATCAAGGAGGCCTTTTTTCCCCTTCCCAAGCTATATTACATGGTGACCACATTAGGAAATACACAAGCATATTGCTGTGCATGAGTGTCTTTTCTTAGATTGCGTCCACAATATTCCCATGGTTCACTACTGGTGTGTATAATGCAAGTGAATGGCGAATGTGTAGGAATAAGAGAGGGAGAGAGAGAGAGAGAGAGAGATGCATGCAGTGGGAATCCAGCCATGTAGCTCATCTGTCTGCACACGTGAGTGGAGAGAGACACAGATGTGCAGAGCATCAGGATTAACACAGAATAGAGCTAAACCTGCACACATACACACACACAAATGCTCTCAACCATAGACTGATCAGACACACAATAGACACCATATCATCGCCACACTACACCGCGCCACCTTGTTCAGCACCTGCCTCCAACAGTCAACCACCACATAATGTAAAGAGTTTGCAAACCAACACACACACACACACACACACACACAATGCCTGTGGCCTCTCATACCCACATGATTGCTCTTCCAGTTGAACTCTCCTTCAGGAAGTGTACAAGTGTCAGAACTGCCCTCAGACTTTCTGCAATAAGGAACCAAGCAGCCTGCATCTACAAATGACAGTGATGGATGAAGGAAATTATGTGTGACAGTGAGGTCAAACAATCCACGAAACAAGACTATTGAATTAAAATTCAAAAAGAGAAAAAGATTCATGTTCTGAGCAGGCTGGTCCTGCGCAATAGTGGTGGTCACCTGACTGCTCCACTTCCACCGACACTTTGGTTACATAATGTGCTCCAAACGTGAGCTCATGGTAATTCTCTCAGAGCAAAGAGAGGAAACTTAGGTTTAGCTTTAGTCTGTAGTTTACAGAATCCCAGGTTTTGCATGTCAAGTTCTGCTTTGAGGGCTTTCACGCATACCCAACGGCCACACAAACACACCCCTGTCACATGCAGATGTTCAGTAGGATGCATTCAGAGATGAGACAGATGGGATGAGAGCCTCCTCACCATTGATGTTTCTCTGCATGTAAGTAAAGGGCTTTTTATTGAACTAATTCTATCTAAACATGATGATCATAGGCCACAGGATAGAAAATGTATAAAGTCAATAAAAATGTCAACTCTATCTATCAATGTGAAAATTCAATTCATTTAAAATGCTCTAATATCTCTGATTTTGCCTGTCTGCTACACTGACACATGCTGTGAGGTACACTGTGTATTTGTACACTGTATTTGTTGCATTTTATTACAACCAATATGATCTCCCACGTTATCTAGATGGCAAACACAATATCCTGTTCTCTATTGATACCATCTAGTGGTTCATCGTGGAAGCTGCTGCACCAGCTATGCGTCATCTGCAAAGGAGGGAGGTGTCTGATGTCACAGCCTCACAGCTGCAAATAGGAGTGCCAGTATGCCTCCATGTGGCGAAACCAAGAAAGCCATGAAATGCATTTTATGAATGAATGACCAGATGACCGCAAATCTGCCCTTAATCTGATTATACTGTACATGAACACCATTACTTGATACAGCTCTGCCTTTTTTGCTAAACCAGATGATTTTCCCAATGGAAAAAACATGATTAAAAATTAGCTATGGCATGTGTGCAATGTGCCTTTCACGTTGTTTATGGTAGAACTGCTTATTACAATCACTACTATTTACTTTTGTAATAAGAGTAAATAGTGTGTTCACTGTGTAACTGGGTTGGAGTGAGTGTGTGATATTTCATCCCATCTGCCATCTCATTCACTTCATACTTGAAGATTATTATAGCATGAAATGTTCAGATTATTCAGATTAGATATTTGCTTAACACATAATATGCACATCAAATCAGTACGACAACCCTAGTAGTATTAGAGTGTGTTACTATTACAGAGTATCTTACAAATACACTCTTACACTCTGTAGGAGTTTATTACTGGGGGGGAAAAGAGGAAATTATTTTTTTCAGCAAGGCAGCATAAATAACAATAAAACAATACATGATTGCATTTGCTGCTGTTTGCTACAAGCACAGCCTCTTCTCTGTCACAGTGCTTTAACAACCAATAGGAGTTAGAAAATCTAAATAACATTTAGATGCTTTGAAACCTAGTGGTATATAAAAAGCCTCAGTCAAATGTTGAGCATTTGTTTTTTTAATAGAGGTATCTCACCTAATTTACTGTTGTAATTTATGCATGGGACAAACATGTACAAATATATGTATTTATAAATGTTTAGCCTTTTGAAATCATTTCTAGCTACCTGCTGACTGGTCAGTTGATTGATTCGTGGATAAAGGCACATGTGATAAATGGCTGTATCACATGTGGCTGTCATAACCTTTATGAAGGAATGATGTTTCATTTTTGCTCACAATGTACCAAGAAGGAGTGTTGGTCCAGAGATTCATTTATTTTGAGTTAAGTTGTGGTTTTTCCTGAAAACCACATTTTCACACATAAATAAAATCAAGTCGTAGTCAATACATTTAAAAGTGAACACACACACCACACATTTATTGGTGATATATTTAATTTAAATACAATAAATAGCTTGAATACTAGGAGCTGGGGATTGTTGGGATTTTGTGTTTTTTGTGGTATCAGGCTACTGCTGATATCATGTGACTGAGGCCGGTGAAGTAGGACTTCTCCCGCTCACTCATCAGCTCGAAGTGAAGAGGCTGCTGGCAGAAGTTACACTCTGCTGAGGAGTGCGGCCTCAGCTCCAAACCCGCCTCCTTCCACGTCTTCACCAGCCGGTCTGTGGAGATGAAGCAGAGAATGAACAGCTGAGGATACAACAATCTTTGCCATTAATTATGGATATTAGATATACCTAAAAACAGTGTCAAAATAATCCTAATAGTGCTGTGGTTTGAAATAAATGACATGTATTACACATGTCTGCATCATTTGTCAAACGTACACAAAGCTTTTAAAGCTTTTCTTTGGATATTTTCAAATCATGAGATAAGCAACATAATTTATAGTGGGCACACCAACAAAGTAGTGCATCATCTCGGGAGTGTGGTGTGGTGTGGGGGCAATGCGCAGCAGCTCCTCTCCTTTAGCCACAGTGGGGTAGTTGATTGCCTGGACATAGATGTTGTAACGAGACATCATGATGTCACAGATATCACTGTTCCTCTCTGCATCTGCCACCTGCCAAACAGATACAGCATATGTCAGATTCACATTTTAAAGTGCCTGAAACTGAATTCAGACTATACCAAACACAAGGCATTCTATAACATTCATATATTCGACTGTAGCGGTAAAAATGATATCTTTCAGTCAATACAGCAAACACTAACTGAGCAGCTAGTTATGGTGGCAGGGTTGCCTGGGGGTTAGAGACACTGTCCTATAAGTGAATCCCTGCATCAGCACCAGTTAAATGTATTCATTTTGAATTTTCTCACCCGGACAGGAATAATGTGGCTGGGGCAGTGGACCACTGGAAGTCCAGAGTCCGTCAGCATCTGTCGGAGCAGCTTGACGCTCCTCTGATGTTTCCTCCTGAGCACCTGTCCCTCCTCACTTTTCAGGACCTTGATGGACTCCTTTGCCCCTGCCAGCAGCATGGGAGGCAGGGACGTGGTGAAGATGAAGCCTGCGGCGAAGGAACGCACTGTGTCCACCAGGGTGCTGGTGCTGGCGATGTAGCCACCCACACAGCCAAATGCCTTGCCTGGAAAGGAAACCCACAACAAGTCAGAGAAGCACATATGTAACTGGTGAGGGTGTTATGAGTGGTTTCCCCTCATTAGCGAGGGATCTACTTACCAAGGGTACCAGAGATGATGTCCATCTTGTGCATGACTCTGTCTCTATCCCCGATCCCTCCTCCTCTGGGCCCATACAAGCCCACAGCATGAACTTCATCCACAAAGGTAATGGCACCAAACTTGTGGGAAATATCACACATTTCCTCTAGTGGGCACACAGCCCCTGTAGATATCACAGTGTCCATTAGACTCTTTAAGATTACTTATCATAAAAATTAAAGTACAAATAGTTTATCTATTTATCTATGCTTGCGCTGTAAAGCCTTGTGTTTTATTGTTATTTACATTTCTATGATTTCGTATATTACAGTAATGTAAATCAGTTTACAGAGACAATAGCACTAAACGCTATAAATCCGATTTGTCCTAATTTTTCCAGCTAACAATTTACTAAAACACATCAATTAGGATTAAATAACTAATAAAAGTCATTTAAATTCCCTATTAAATGAGATGGACGCTTTCATGGAGGGCTGTGTACTTACCATCCATTGAATGCACTGTCTCAAAGGCAACAATCTTTGGAGTGGAAGGGTCAGACTTCTCAAGCAGCTCTTGTAGGTGGCTGGCGTCATTGTGACGGAAGATACACTTCTTGACCCCACTGTTTCTTATACCCTGGATCATTGAGGCGTGGTTGCCAGCGTCAGAGTAGATTTCACAACCTAGAAGAGTAAACAAATGGAAGAAATGTTTAATCTTCAATTTAAGTCTGAATCAAGAAAACATGTGATCAAATACACTGAAATTTTGTATCAAAGCAAAGGCATGGAACTTTAGGTCACATGTTTATAATATTTACAAGCTTAATCTAATGTACCTGGTAACATTTTTGCCAGAGTAAACAATGTGGAGTCATTGGCGACAAAGCAGGAAGTGAACAGCAGCGCAGCATCCTTGCCGTGCAGGTCAGCTAGCTCATGTTCAAGCTCCACATGGAATCTGCTCGTCCCTGAAATGTTTCGTGTGCCTCCTGCACCAGCACCATGCTTTCGTAAAGTCTCCCTTGAAGAAAAAAAGAAAATTAATTTACTATCTTAAAACTACCTTATTGTCCTATTTCATCAGTGCTTAATCTGGGGCGGCTGTGGCTCAGGAGGTAGAGAGGTTCGATCCCCGGTTCCTCCGATCCACATATCGAAGTGTCCTTGGGCAAGACACTGAACCCTAAGTTGCTCCCGATGGAGGCCAGCACCTTGCATGGCAGCTCTGTTGCCATCGGTGTGTGAATGTGTGTGTCAATGGGTGAATGAGACCGATCTGTAAAAGCGCTTTGGGAACCATTGAGGTTGAAAAGTTCTATATAAGTGAAGCCCATTTACCATTTAATCTGTAATCATAAACATCCTTTTATGATTTCTGTTTAATGACAGTAATCAGGGTTATGGCTGATTGATGATAAGTGAGCCTACTCACATGATAGCCTGGGTGACTTTGGGGTGACGGCTCATGCCAAGATAGTCATTGCTGCACCACACAGACACGTCTCTTTTTACGTGAAAAGACTCTGAGTAGTCGTCTGCCATGGGGAACGAGAAGGCACGCCGGTTCACGGTCTTAAAAATCCTGTATGTGTGATCTGTCTTCTTGCTTTCAATCTTCTTTTCAAAAAACTTGTCATACTGGAAGGTGACAGCTGAAGGAGGAAAAATGTGAGGAGGGTTTTATGAGCGTCAAAAAGATCATGATGCACTTATTGTTCATTAAGAAGAATTTGTCTTTCTTACTCTCTGGCAGATTATCCTTTAGCAGGTGAGACACTTTGGAAGATACAGGTTTAAAATGGTTTTTTGGTGCCCCTGTGTCAGCCTGGTCTGCCTTCATAAGATCCACAACCGATAAATCCACATCTGTTTGCCCTGTTCAAGAAATATGCACACTATTAATGATCTCTAAATCAATGCATGACATCCACTTGCCATGCACTTTGAATGTCACTCGAGTGTGTATGCTCCAAACACTGACCGTTCACATTTTACATAACTGACTGGCAGGATGGGTATCCAATTACAGGTGTGGCTGTGCGATTGCTTACCTGTACCTGTGTGGACAGAGTGCATCTGCTGGACGTCCTCTTGCAGCTCCATACTGGCCTCTCTTACTACCCTGTTGTTTTTCTGCACCATTTCTGCAGCCAGGAAAGGGCATTTGGAGCCTACAGCCTGGCCAGCAGGTTGAGTGACGTGGCCTGTGGGCAACCGGACTTCATGCTTTTTATCTACAGAACACGGGAGTGAATTTCTAAATTATTATCAGTCTACAAAATAAAAAATAAATCTTGTTTGCATTTAAATCACCATTATTTGTATTGATCTAACAGTTATAGGATGCATCATAATCTTCGCCTTACAACTGACCATCAATTGTTGGAGAGCCTTTGGACGCAGAAGCTGAGGTCAGAGCTCTGGCCAGAGGTCTGGAGGCCAGGTCCATCATTACAGGGCACTTGTGGGCATAGCTCACCAGCGATGACTTCCCAGCCAGTTGCAGGCAAACACTGGGCACAAC
The DNA here is from genome assembly GCA_002120245.1 of Maccullochella peelii. Classification (NCBI taxonomy): domain Eukaryota; kingdom Metazoa; phylum Chordata; class Actinopteri; order Centrarchiformes; family Percichthyidae; genus Maccullochella; species Maccullochella peelii. The sequence continues at coordinate 15,755 of LKNJ01004095.1, forward strand.
AGTCAGGAAAGGGCACCGACAGATCACTGCGTCCATATTAGATACTCTTGACCTAAATGAGGAGAAAAAGGGGAGCATTTAAAATGTGTCAAGATAGTTTTCGTACAAGTTTTCAAGGAAAGCAGAATCCATTACATATACTCCATAAAGGTCAGATATTGGAATGCAACCTGCTCCTTGCTACTTGGACTAACATTATTGAACAATAAATAAAGGCAGACAGCATGGGCAGTGTGATAAAGAAATATTCCTGAAAATAATCCAGTTAAAGGTACAGTCTCAACTGTTCAGGTAACATTTAATATTATCTACCAAAACTGATCCTATCCTATCTAACGTTCCCTCAACAGTCATTTTTTACCTGAACACATCCCAGTCCACCTTGATGTAACCGATGAAAAATGTCTTGCGAAACATGACTGACTCCAAACTAATCTGTGACCAGTGGAGACCAGATAGGATGTTACGTTAAAAGCCCAAGAGACTACTTTCATTCACTCTGCTCTGTAGTCAGCTGTCCTTGACAAGTGGGAGAGGGGAAGGCTTATCAAGGACCTGTGTTGCTACTACAGCTGTATGGTTTTACCTAAGACAGAGGAGAAGAGCCATCTGGCTGCAGTTCAGATGAAACAGATACATGTTACAGAATGAGCCCCCACCATCCCATATTAATAAACAGGGGTTGGGTCTCTGTTGCAGATTATCGATCCACAAAGTCAAACATGATGTTATGTATTATAGTCTCTTTTTTGAATTGTTAGTGTATATTATTTTTTAGAAATGAATGGCTTTGAGGTAACTGACCTGGACTCATTAGAGAAATCATTATTGACAGAGCTAACATCTAGATAGACTGTCAGCCAAAATGAACTGTACACAACTTTCTTTTACCATGCATCACATTTCGGCCATTTACCTCAGAGGACACGTTTCATTAACTGTTATCACAGCATCCACAATCTGATCAATTGAAACAGGCTATTTAAGCTGAAAACTGATATTGACAGACATAAATATTCATACAATGCCAAAAACACCTGCTTCTAACATGATAACTTCTAACTAACTCTACAGGCTTTTAGTAAAGATTGGTAGCCTACAGCAACATCTTCATCATAAAGATTAGGGGAAGAAATTACACTGGACCCGAACAGGTATCAGTTTTGATCAGTGTAAAGCCAAGGTTTAATTGATGGCAGAAAAAAAAAAATCTCCAAGCAGCTGTACTTACTGTAAGCTACTGGGAAGAGGTAATAAGTTCATACTGAAATGCTTAAATAATTTTGAGGTTCTTCACTTGAGTGTTTCCACTTTTTGCTACTTTATAATTTCACTCCACTACGTTTCAAGGGCAACTTGTACTACTTGTAATAATGTAATAATAGTGTGGTGTTTCTCACTTAAGTAAATGATCTTAATACTTCTTTAACCATTAGTAATAGGCAATTTTTTAAATCTACAAGTTTTTTGGGGGGGTTCTGGTCCCACTTTTCCCCTTTATTTACTCAAGGCAACTCAATCTTTTGATTTTATAAACAAAACTTATAAAATATATAAAATATAATATATAATAAAATATATTTCATTATATATGTAAAATAATTTCCGTACCTATTATATTACCATTAAACATTATTTAATGTATGTACATTATGTATGTACGTTTGTGCAGAAGCACACAAATAAAATTGCACTCCTCTCTAAAGATAAGCTGGAAAAAAAGCTGCTCTACTCTTAATGTGCCTGTGATAATTTACCCACATTATGAGCATAATATTGTTGGGTCTTTGATATTGCCCCATTCTCCAATGTAATGAAAACTGTCTCCGCCTGCTGGAGAACAGATTATATAAAGAACAGCAGCATGAGCCTTTATATATTGTTCATTGATGAACAGCCTCACAGATACTCCCAATTCCAAACCACTAAATCATCAACATCCTCATCTGCTCATTTGTACTCTTTTCACCAGCATGAATAGTGGTGTTCCGCGGTCGTAAAGGATGCAAGACGCTGCTGAAACAATTGTAGAATAATTAACTCCATGAAGGCAACTGATGGACATAGTGTGTTTGATGTTCAAACATCTTGGGAATATAAACAACAGGAATATAAAGACCAAAAACATGCTCTGACTTGTCATTGGGATTACAGGGTTTTAATGAGAGGATGAGCTCATTCCTGAAACACATTTGGAAAACATAAACACACTCAGACACTAATAAATATGCAAACATTACAAACCAACTTCACTTTATATTTCAATCTGTCTGACAAGTTGCAACCAGTTGTTTTGCAACCAGTTCACTTGTTATTCCACTAGGTGGCAGCATTGTGCTCACACCCAGCCCCCGTAACGCAGCTTATTGGGCAGGTAGATGCTGGTGAGGAAATCAGGAGCAATGGCTGTCAGGGACTGTATTTCAGCCTTGACCTTACTCTGCTGCATCAGCTCCATCTACAACAAGAGCAAACACGCAATTCTAAGGAACAAGCAAGAGGAAGCCGCGCAAACATGCATAAATCATCAGATGTTTATCACTAACAGCCTCTCCACAGCAGAGTGCCTGTTCTGTATCCCCAGTACCAATGAGCTAAGAGTCCTCTCACACACATTCCTACACCATGTGTCACATGAGCAAAATGTTAAAACTGTGTTAACGTCTGAGGAAGAACATCTTTTCCTTTTGAAAAAGGAACAGGGTGCTTCCGACAAACATTTTCCCAAGCGGGCCAATAGGATTTGAGTGTGGTGGGTTAGGGGTGTGTGATATGGACTAAAGTAGGTTAAAATTAACTACCACAGCATTTTCTTTTTAATGATATATCATATTTGCTATTCAAAATCACATGGTAAAGGATAAAACTCACATTCATCCAATCAAATAAAACGTTTTTTGGTGGTTTAGTGGAACAAATTCACATGAATTAAAAAAGAAAAAAAGTTCTTAAGTATTTGATCACTGAGACAAAATTTAATCAAATTTTACTTATTAATTTAGACATGAAAACGATTAAAATTATATCTAAATAGGAGAACACTCCAATAAAACTATATGGAGATAAAATAAACAACAATACCGAATTATCTTCCAGCCGTATGACTAGGTTAAGTAGATACTTTCCTTCATTGCACTTCTATCTAGCTCGCAAATTTCTATGCAATTTCCATGCTTCCCTCTGCCTTAAAGCACTTTCTTCTCCTTCTTTCCCTTCACTTCGCTCACCTCTTTCTGCCAGTCTGGTTGGCTGGTTAAATATGGCCTTTTGAAGAGGCTGTTAAGTTTGCTTTCATCTCTCTTGGTGAGGGGGATGAGGGCATCCTCGGGAACCCGCAACCTTAAGAATGAAATGCTGATTTTACTACACATGACTAAATTAATTTCCTAAAAATGACAGCAGCCAGTTTTGTTGATGGATGTCGTCCTTAGACTATGTCTCCTCCTATTCTCAACAGACTCACATCGAGGAGTTATTATGTGTATGTTTAGGGGTACACATAAGAGGAAAGACTGTATGGACTACAATTAAATGTATGTCAAAAAGCCCTTTTGGCCTAAATTTGTTCAAGGGGACATATACTTAAAACGCAATATGCTCTCAGACGCAGCTCCTTGAAGGGAAAAAAAAAGTGAGGGCGACAGCAACAGAAACCAAAACAAACTATCTAAATGTCCCCAGAATATAATCCCAATTAGAGGCAGGAGGAGGAAGTAGCGAATGTTGAGTCCAAACCTCTGGAGGTCAGAGGGGAGGAGGCCTAGCCACATAACGCTGGGGACGGTCAGACTGCGGGCCTCAAACGACATGGCCTGTGGAAAAACCCACGCACACACACACCCAGTCACACACACAGAAACACAACATGCTTGTACACAGGGTACATCTTAAATAAATGCACCCATAAATCAGCACCGTACCCACATAATGTTGTTACGCCCAACACATGTTCACAATGAAGTTAATGAACATAAGGATGATTACGCAAGCATCCCAGAGATCAACAAAGACATTGCCACACAATCACTCAGCATTTTCACTCCATGTCAGTTTAAATATTCTGAGATGGATGATTGGTCCTTCTTTTTTTCCCCACTCAAAGAGGGGCATAATTACATATTGCTAACAGAGAGACACTGAACAGGCCACATCGGATAATACACAGTACAGGAGTAACTGGCATGGTGGGACTCACCACTGATCCGTACTTGTAGATACACATGATCTCAATCCCTGGGAAAATCAGAAGGAAAGACACAGACATGCTGCAATCACTGGCATACCAGAGAAATTATCCTCCGAGATGTGTAACGGAGCTTAGAACAAAGTAAAGCATTACATATGTGTCTCGCCATGCAATGGGAAAAGGGGTTAGAAGCATGGAGATTGATGGAAACCGAGCCATCCCGCCTGGACGAGATCACGCCAACGGAAATAACAGCCAGACTAGGCACCATGACGTACCAGACAGGTGCTAGCATTTGCTGCCTTAGCGAGACTCGCAACCCTACTGTGAGTGTGCGGAGATGAAAAGAGAGTCCAAGTGTTGTTAAATGTGTGGAAATATGTGAAGTATGTGCGAGAACTGGTTTGCGCTCAAGACAGATGATGTATACCATGAGGATCAGCATCCACCAGAGCGAAGACGGGGATGTGCAGCGTGTCCCAGAGCTTTCTCACCATCAACCTGCTGTTCACATCTGGCACGCCTTTGCCCTGATCCACACAAACACACCTGTTATGCATACAGAACCCTAATACTGCCCTTTTTTAGAAGAGACAACATTGAAATGAATATGATTCAAATTACATTTACAACCCCCTCCAAAAAAAGTAGTGGAAACACACTGTGATTATGATGCAAGGAGAGAGCTTTGCGCAGAAGTCGTCATCCAGTAGTCTCTGAAACGTTGCATCCTTCTCAACTATCAGGACAAATTTTGCAGATGATACAATATCTGTACATGATCAAGAAAAACACAGATCCTGCAACCATATAGTGTCCTCCCCACACAGAAAGAAATATATAATATACAATATGATATATACATTCAGTATATTATACAATATAATATACATTCTCAGTAGTATCTAAGAGTCACGAATCACAAAGGATACTTTTAATCCCACCAATGTTTGAGGAGACAGCAACAGCCTAAAACACAACACAGCCATAAAAATTGGTCCAACTAGTAAAAGATGTCACTCAAATGTATTGCTTTCTGTTATAAGCCTTGTAGTAATGTCGCTGGTTTGGTAGGAAACACAAGGTACCCTGTGGAGCTCTTGACACCTCATGGTGCTGCAGAGCAATGTTGGCATATTGTTTGTATCACATGTTCTACCAGCACATGAATGCCACACGCTACAGGGGTACATAATACACATTTCTGCCAACTGCAGATAGTGGTTAGTTGGTGTCAGTAAGGTGCCATAAACACTGACAATGCAGCATAAAAAGAGGAGAAGAAGCCCTCAAGGCGCAACAGCATCACTTTCAAAACAAAAAAAAAGCTTTGAAAATGTTTTATTAAAGGCAGGAGTATTCAACATGGATGCAAGCAGTATTTTCATGGGAAACAATATGAATGAAAACTCCTCAGGATACCTTTCAGGCATAGTAATGTTTCTCGGTGTAGTGACATGAAGACTGTTTCAGTCAGTGGACCATTCGGTTTAGGTTGTCGATGGAACTTACAGCAGAGCTGGAGCGGCAGTCAATCCTTGTGCCGTCCTCCTCCAGATAACACAGATCACCTGAGATTAATCCCTTGGACGTGGCCAACTGGTGACATAAAAGTTACACATACACAAGTTAATTTATGTACACATACTTCTGACACTGCCTCTTTGAATTCAACTTTAATTAAATTTCTGTTTGATCAGAAGAACCATATTTCTCCCCACAGGTGTTTTCTGAGATATGAAGCAGAACAAAATACCGTACTAAACTAACAGATTTCATCTGTGGGACCTGAACTAATAAGAAAAAAAGCAAATCCAAAGGAATTTTGCTTTAAAGGTTTTTATGTCTGAGGTGTGCGTTTTCTGCCATACAATCACACAACTTGTACAAACTTACTGTCACATTAACATGGACATGCACACTTACCACATGTAGTGATCTGCGAGAAACCTTTAGCATGCAGGAGATATCATCTACTATACTATCAACAGTTTTTTGGGAACCAAACAGCTGTGTATTGTTGTAATAGATGTCTCTGTGGAAACAAAATGTTAAATCCTTATGAGAGCAAATTCAGTAATAAGCTAGCAAAACAAAACTGCTTCACAAAAAAGAAACTGCCATGTACAGAACGGGAATTTTACCCAGCTTTAGTGATTTAGTGATCATTTAAAAAGTGAATTGATGGTGAATAACAAATAACCTTTTTGTAGCATATGAGCTGCTCTGCACAAGTCTGTAGATGACCAAGAGAATCTTGAGGATTTGCGCTTTAAACAGAGAAACAAATTTAAAAAATCAATAATTTTCTTGTTGTGAACATTAAACACTATCTTCACTATCATGAGTGTTATATCACATCTTTAAAAGGACTGGAGTGGAAAAAAACCAAAACATATTCTGTTCTTAATTAAGATATCCATGTGGTAAACCGATCCCTAAAAGCTTCGTTCAACATCTTCTGTCTCTGCCAATTTGTCACCTAAATCTACGTCTGACTTTTACGGCCATTTCTGCAGTTTATGCATATGTTCGCAATGAATATAAATGAAAGCCACATGAATTACAGTACAACTGTAAAGGTTTTTTGACTAAAAGGAATGTCGGTTGTCAAGAGCAGAAAAGTCGCATATGAAGCAAAATGAGTAAATATGAGAACAGAGGTGTGTGTTTCTTCTCACCAAATTTAGTGACAGACGAAGCACAGTCGCTCCTAATGGTGGTGACAGAACTTCCTGAACTCATTTGAAGCCCGATGGCACTGTCAAAACTTAAGTGGGAAGTCATGAAAGAAAAGCGTATAGCAATTCAAGTGGAAAAAAAGGGAAAAAAAACGGCCATCAAAGCTATCTACACTGTGCTACATTTACATTTTTAGCTCTGAAAACCTGCTCCCCCACCTGTAAGGCATCTAAAATTCCCCACACCCTGAGGGCTACCTATGAGAAGGCCTCCGCCATACCTCACCGTCCTGATTCCTCTGTGAAACCTTTGGTGCTCAATCTGTGGGATTCTCACATTTGAAAGGGCTGAGCCAGAATGTGCTTTAAGCTGCGGCAAGGTTTGATCCAAACAAGACCAGACAGTCTGCTTTGAGCATAAGGTCTCCGCAGCCTAGTCACATTAAAGTCCTTTTTAAATTTGTGTTTGTGTGTGTGTAGTCCAGTGCTTTTCAATCCCTTATCACTCTCATCTTTTAAGCAGCAGGAAGTTATTTCAACTTTAATCTCTGGAAACTAAAGTTTAAAGTTAAAAAATGTTCTCCTACCACCTGGTTGCCCGTGCAATCAGTAAAACACCCCTTATACAAGTGTGTATTTCCTCTTTAAGGAAATTAAACAGCAATCTGATCATCTTGTGTGGCCTGACCTCCCACTAAAAAACCTATGTAGGTAAATGTTTATTTATTTCTTTACACAACATGACTGCTTGTGTTTATCTTTCAAAGGTCAGACGGCTTACTCGGATCCCACACAGACGGTGTGTAAAATAACTGCAGTGTTCAGGGCGGGGAGCAAAACTTTTCATGCTACAGTGTGTTTTTCAATCAAGTTACCTGACATTGGCCCAGCTGGATCTGTTGGGCAGGGCCAGGACAGGGGCCTCATCTTTGGACAGACTGGTCACTATTCCTAGGATTACGTTTTCAATGCGAGTCAAAGTTTCTTTGCTGGAAAAGGAGATACAGTGAGGATAACAATATATCAAAAACATGAAAAATGCAGCAGTCAGTCAAGTTACCAAAAAGACAGCAGACAGTAATTTCTACTATGAATGTTGAAACTGATTGAAAGAATAACTTTGGCTTCAGCAACATCTCTATATATCTATATATTTTTATATAGAATACAGTTTCAGGAAAATCTGAGAAACTGTGGATAAAACAATCATACATTGCCAATGGTCTAATAGTTTCAGAGATATGAAAGGCTACTGTACTACATTATATACTGTTTGCAAAATCTTCGACGGTGGACAAATGGTGCACAGTGGTGCATTTGTTTTGGTCTTGCCTGTATACACAAGTGTGGTTAACTGCTAGTTTGTGTAAGACAAACAGCTAACGTTAGCTAATTAGCTATCAGCACTGTGGAAATATAATCGCAGTGCAGAGTAAAATCCAGCCAAACTAATCAATCATTATGCCTAGCTACATTACAGTTGGGTATGTGTAATAGCAGTTGCATTAACCAGTCATTTTGCTGCTTGAGAACCCCACAGGATCGCGATGGCGCCTCACTACAATGGGTACCAGGATGAAACGCTAACGTTAGCTAACCGAGTTTAGCGTCGCCTTAGCTGGCAGCGCATCAGGTGACTGTGAACTTACTGGCTGATTTCTTCTTCAACACGCTGGCAGTCTGCCATGACTTCATCATTATGCAACAGTTGAGCGCGGAGTTTGTCAATTTCAGAAAACAGTTCTGCTACACGGGACCCCATCATGTATTTATTACATAAAGTGTAACGTTATGTAAATAAATGATATACACGATTTTCCCGCTTAAGGATTTTGTGGAGATCTCGCGCGTTTTGCGCAGTTGACTGATTGCCTGAATTTCTGGATGTATAATACATCCATGGTTTTTGGACATGGACCCATGTTTTTGGACCACAGAAACCATGGATGTATACATCCATGATAGAAACAGTATAATTACAGTATAATTACTTAACTTCCACCTCATTTACACGGTAAGACGATATTCACACCATGATATGAATAAATGTAGCCTGTTCAGTATTTCTAAAAGGGAAAGGTTGAATAACCAAATATGACAGTCTATAAACTAGCCTCAGTTTGTGCCTCTCATACATGAAGAGGTGAAACTAGCTAAGTACTGAACTACTTGTAATTTAATTTCCTTGAGTATCTACATTTTCTGCTACTTAATACTATTCTACTTGACTACATTCAGGTCTTAAGGGATCTGAGTACTTCTTCCATGAGAGGCACAACAAACTAGGGTTATATAGGCTATACCACTTGTGACAATATCCAGTCAATAACCATTTGACAGTTTAGAAAATATGATGCATTGTGATAGATTACACTACACAACAGTATAAAACACTGCACTGTGTAGGCATATAGAGTATATAGTATGTAAAACACTATTTCAATTATTTATTCCAATAACATAATTTATGATAGGACTCTGTATAGCACAGTGAAAGGGGCATTCTTCATGAGTATTTTTACTTTTAAAGAAGTAGGCTGCATTTTGTTGCTTACTTCCATACTTTTACTTAAATTTTGAATGCAGTACTTTTACTTGCAATTGAATATTTTACATTGTGGTATTCCTGTTTTTACTTAACAAATGTACACTTTCTGCAAACAATCAATCATTCTGCATTGATCATATGCTGCCACATCTTAATAAAACCAGTTTGTCATACAACCTCTTGTCATTTGCTTCTTGACTTTATGTGCTAAATCATGTCTCTTCTCTGTATTTATGCCTTCAGGTTGCCACAGTTGAGAATGCAGAAATACCAGACTGAACAACCTACAATAAAAATACTGATGTCCTTACAGGCATGTAGCAGTCTGGACATGACTGGAAGAAGCTACCAGTCTTCCTCTTCAAGCTAAAGGTGAGTGCATATTTGCAAGCTGTGTCCATTAATAAGATCCAGGTATGTGTGTGGGCCAGTTAGCACCTCATATGGTGTAAGGTAGGAGGCCTACGCAGGGTGGTGTTTAGAAAAATCCCCATTAGCACCCTCTGTGGCACTCAGTAATGAGACCCTTTACGTGAGCTTGCTGCTACTTGTCCAAAGGTGTGTCTGCTGTATGCGTGTGTTTCTGTTTGTGTGTGTGGTGGTTTCAGTGGGGGTAATAGGCTGCGGTTAGAGTTCCAGAGAAACCAAATATATATTGTATCTGTCAGCCATGTGGAAGTGATTTTTATATATAATTTTGGGGCCAACATGTGTTTCAGGGCTCAGTGAGATGCTGTAAATGTTGCTCATTCTTTTTTTTATCAGTTCCGTTCACTGTATCAGACAGTTAATGGCTAATTACAGCTGTTTTAAGCTCCAAACATTAAAATGACATTAAATAAACATGAAGTCTAGAGGAAACCTCACATATTGCTTCGTCAACAACCCTTCAAAACCTGTTTCAGTCTCTCTGTTGCATCATCTTGCAGTCATTCATGTCACTTTATTGTTAAAACAGAGAAATGTTCTTAGATTCTAAAACTATTAGGTCATCCAGAGTCCCCACCTTCATGAATTGCTGGCAGGCATGCTGTGTGTGTTTGTGGAGGCTCTGCAGTCTTTCCTTCACAGTGTGAAGGCCTGGTCAGAGTGTGTGGGAGCCAGGATCTAAAGAGAAGAGGTCTGTGCCCCTGACCTGACCCTGAATATTTCCTAATGCGCAGCTTTACCAAAGGTCCCCCTTTCCCCTGAGTGGCTTTGACAAGCTGCTTCCGTAGTAATGGCTCTTAATTTCTGAGTAATTGCTATCTCTAAATGATGAGGGACAACCTCTCACATGTGGAAGACCACAGGTTGTAGGGGTCCTTTTTCTTCTGTTCCTGAAAGGCTGAGACCCCTGCTGTTCCTTTGGCCCGGGAGAGATTTGTGTCGAGTGTGAGGCCCTAACCTGAGGAGACAGAGTGCAACGAGTCATGTGCTTGTCTCGGGATGAGTGTTTGTGCTGGATGGGGGGCGGGGGGAGTAGGGGGCTGCAGGGTCAGAGGAAAGAGTGTGGGGGCACTCGCTGCAGGTGAGGGGGATTAACTGCAGCTAGAGGCCCAAAGAAACTAAATACAGATCTGTCAACCTAATCCTCACAAATAGAAAACAGAGCTGCCCTCCCTTCACAATCCACATAGTTCAGCACATCCACCTCCTGCCCCCCCCCCCCCAACTTTCTACCTCAGGCTCTCCTGCTCCTCTGTTTCTCATCAGCTCTTGGCCTGGGCCAGTCTGGCTATGCCGCCTCCTCTCTAATGGCTCCTCAGACCAGCATCCCGTAAAGAGGAGCTGACTGATCACCCAGGGTCCTCTCTGATTGACAGACCAACACGGCCTTACAGAGTGATGAGAGCAAGAGTTAAAGGGGCAAGGCCTCTCGCTGCAGAGACAACAATCTAAATGGGACCTCTGCCTGGAGCTGCATGGAACTGGGTAGACCGTTATCAGGCCCTCACACCTCAGTAATGGATGCTGATAAGTTTGTGGCTGGGTGAAGAGACCAGCTCACTGTCAAGCCCAGACCCTGTGCCGCTGACACAAGTGACAGAGTGCCTGAGTGATAACATCCTGCAATGGATAAGCCCTCCTAAGCCGGGCATTGAGGAAAGCTTAGCTAAAATGGTATCTCTCACTGTCAGTGACACCAGCTATAACTGATGGGTCTGGCTGCACTGCTGAGAGCTATGAATCAGATCCAAGCAACTCTGGTGTTCCTTAGTGCCATACCCGGCTGAAGACAGAGGCGGGAGTGACAGGGCATACCGGATACAGGCGAAAGTAGGTACTGAGTGATAGCATTAGCAAGGACTGCAAGGTGCAGCATTTCAAATTAGATATTCATATATTCCTCTGCAGAAAATCTCTGCATGTCATTTGGACATGTGACGCTGTTATGAAACTCATTTGGTATAGTAATGCCAAACTAATAATGTAGAAATCAAGAATGGGGTAGGGATTGGGTTGCAATTTCCAGTTCCAATTTGTATTTGGTTCCAAATTGGTAACATTGTTGCTATAGCTAGAGTCTTACGAATAACTTACTGATTATTTTATCTCCTTTTTTCTTTTTTCATCAATATTGAGCATGAACAAATAGCCATTTAGCTAAAATAGGAATCTACCTGGCAAAAAAAAGAGTTTTAGTTCTTAAAAATGAAGTGACGTGTAACTTGTAACATGCAAAACTAAATAGGTTTGATAAGGGATTTGAAAGCAAGTGAACTATTTTGAAGCTGTTTCGTATACCCACCCCCTCTCTTTCTTCTGCCTGTCTCACAGCTGTGTCTCATATGTTCATGAGGCCCCTGGAAGTGTGAGACACCAGAAGGGGAACATTTGCAATAGCTCAGCTCCACCTGGTTAGGCTGTTTTAACAGGCCGCTGGTTTGTGCAGTGCACACAGTGGGGTTACGCCAAAAACGTAGACAAGGCCGGACAGGACAGGCAGACAGGGAAGGGGGGAGAGGAAAAAATGTACCTCCACCCTCTCCTGTCTTTGTACCCCGACCCCACACTGCTTCATTTGAGGGTCAGTTTACCCTGAAAAAAGTTTTGCTGTATCGTCTGTGGGTCTGCTCGGTCAAGCCCCCCTCCACCGAACCTCATCCGCCTTCCCGCATACACAGGCCTTCAAAGGACTGCTGCCTGCTGCTCTCTGAGGCAACACATGAAATAAATATTAATCTGACCTCTGACCGCGTGCTTTGAGCTCCTAAATAAGAGATAACCAGGCAGATGGAAAAAGCACCAACTCTTACCAGAGATAAAAAGGAAGAGAAAGATAGAACAATATTATGTGGAGATGAAAAGTGTTTTTTTTTTCTTTTGTGTTGTGGGGGTGTGAACGAGTTTTCAGGGATATTTCACTGCATTGCTGTGTGGTCTTCTTTGCAGCTTAGTATCATGCTCCAACCTGACGGAGTGTGGAGGTGTGTATTTGCTCAGATTGCCTTAGATCATACTTGGGAGACTGTATGTGTCTGCACTCAAAGGGCTTCATGCCAAATGCTGAATTCTAGCTAAATGTAATTTAAGATTAAAAACTGCTTAAACAGAGAACAGGAAGAAGCAATTGACCATAGATAAAAGATCTTGTGAGCTCACCTTTGTAAGCCCTAATGGTATAACCCTTGTATCATATGGATGTACAGCTGTTCCACTCACCACAGTTCTGCCCTCGAATGATTTATTCAGGTGTACTAGCCCTGTCTTAAATGTAATGGTACAGGTCCTGACAGTGTGTATAACAGGTTGTCTAAATATGTAAGTGGCTGTATATATCTTAGACAAAATACTGAGTTTAGTGTGAGATACTTGGAGAAATTGTGTCTATTCTTTTGGCAGCTTTTTTTCTATGTATGAGTCGTCAACAGAAGGTTCAAACACTATTATTTCTGCTTTTCTGCTTTAGTTTTCCTTGTCAAAGGCCCCTCAGTGCAGCGCACCCAGCCTGGCCTCAGCCTGTGCCCACTGTTTACTGTGACTGTCATCAGGCCCATGGAGGCCCAAACAAAGGGGGGTCTGTTCCTATTGTCCTGCCCAGGATTGTCTGCCCCTCTTTGGGCACAAACTGAGCCAAAGGATGGGGGTTGTTGGAGGAGCACTGGGGGTTTGGCTGACCATACCAACCTTACAGCAAGGGTAAGAGAGCAAGAGAATGAGTGTAAGACAATAAGAGAGAGGGAAAAGAAAGTGAGAGAGAGAAAGATGTATAGTTAAAACTGAAACCAAGACCCTTTCAAGTCCCCTGTCGGAAACTGCTGTAATGTAAACACCTGCGGCCATTAGCTGATTCTATCTGAGGCACCGGATAGAAATGTTTATATGTTACAGGCTACTACTGAAAGGCCATTTAAAAGCAAATAGAGGATTAGATATACAGGATGAGTAGTGGCAGGGTATGTAAGCTTTCAGGCTTTAAGCCATGTTGAATTGACATTGGAAAAAGAGGAATGGAACGCCTTTGAAGACAAGAACAACCACATTAAATGGGCAGGAAGGTGAGCTAAGTGTAGAAGACCCCAAGACACGCTCTGCCTCCTTTCCTCCCTTCCTCTGTTTGCAATCATAGCTTAAGCCGTCTGGCAGCCTCTCTTGCTGTGCCATTGAAGTCTAATTTTATTGTCATAAAAATCACCTGGCAAGCTGTAGCCCTAAAACATCTCAACTGCAGAGCCTTTTAAACTCCACTCTCTGTGTAGTGAAAAGGTTTTAGGAGGGCTGTCTGGATAAAACAGTCGTTCCTGGTGCAAGGGCCATCTGAAATCCCTCCGCCTGTGTCAGCGAGAGCAGAGCGCACAAGAGGTTCAGGAACGTTCCAATAAAGTGTGGTGTTTAAGAGGTGCTGGGGCCAGGGGGGCAGATGGAGGGATGAAGCGGCTGCCAAACATCTGCACCCCTCCTTTGCAGTCTGCGCTCTGTCTGTGGGCCGCTGCCTTTGTCACAAACTTCCTGCTCCATGCAGTGAGGATAGAAAGCTTGGATATCTTCACAAATGCAGCATGAAATGGCAGCTGTGAGGCTTTAATACTGCCTCTTTGACATCATAAGACAACCGACTTACAACCATGTCAACCATGTGACCTAAGTTATTCAGAGAGTGCACCTGCAGATGACTGTGTAACTATCACAATGGCAGCATTGCAACTGCATGTTGCAACCTCTCCCGCAGTATTGAAGTATTCACCCACACAGGCAAATAATTACTCTCTGATATGAAGTCTGTTATTTTCCATAAGCACACTCACACTGAAAGGCCTATTGTCACTGTCTGCACATCTGTCATTATTGAATCCACACAAGCATACAGGCACTAGGAATTGTGGGAAAGGAATGACGAAATGTGCTTTATCATAAACTGAAGCATCATGCTACAAATCCCGTCCTAATCCGTTATGTATTTGCACATGTAGCCTCAAGCCCTTCTCCAACTTGTAACAAAGGCCAGCTTCGCTATATCTCCATTAGAAAACCACATCTCTCCCTCTCTCTCTCTCTCTCTCTCTCCCTCCCTCTCTCTCTCTCTCTCTCCCTCCCTCTCTCTCTCTCCTGCTCCTCCCAGCACACTGCGCCCCCTCAGAACTTGTTCGCGTCTGCTCGCAGCCTCCACTCATGCAGTTGCAGGCTGCAATACAGCTGGTAGCTGTTGGCCACAAGTTCTGGATGAGGACAGAGGTCCGCGTGAACACTATCGTCCCAGAAAACGAATCAATAAAAGGACTTTGAAGTTAAGTTGATGTTTCATTTGGGAGCACTTCCCTCAACATGAGGGTCCGTACTTGACTTTGGATATTGAACACACGCTGCCTGTTGCTAAAAAGTTCAATATCCATTATCCAGAGTTTCGGCGATCAGAACTGGGCGCACTGCGAGTGCCATGGCACCGATTTTGGATAGACGCACTCCCGCTTTGCTCTTAGTTTGGAGCTACTGCGTCCTGGCGGATGCCGCCTTTACGAACTTTACTTTGGACAACGAATTCCACTCCAGTTTCATCCACCGTCGGCTGAAGAGCCAGGAGCGCAGAGAGATGCAGCGGGAGATCCTGTCGATCCTGGGGCTGCCGCACCGGCCGCGACCCCACCTCCACGGAAAGCACAACGCTGCCCCGATGTTTATGTTGGACTTGTACAACGCCATGTCCACAGAGGGGGACGAGGACAGATACTCCTACCCTTACAAGCCCGTCTTCACCACCCAGGGACCCCCAATAGCCAGCCTGCAAGACAACAACTTCTTGAACGATGCAGACATGGTCATGAGCTTTGTCAATTTAGGTAGGCTCCTTATTCTCTCACCGTTTGATGTGTGACCAAAAACTGTTGAAAATAGAGTTTTACAAGAGTCCAACAGGCCTACAGAAAAACAAGCCCCTAGAGATTTATAGAAATATTGTAATGATAGCAAAGCTTGAGTCACTATTGTGCACCATTACTCCAGTCAGTCTCAATTCTCTCAAGCTAAATATTTTGAGAAGAATATTTTAGTGATAACAATTAGCATACAGTATAGTTAGGTGATTATTTTGACAGCCACAAAGACATTACAACAGAAATATAAAATATTTTCTTAAGGACACACACTGTGAAGTTTCTGTAGCTGTTGTCAAGTGATCATCTGTAGGCCTGTATATGCTACAATTCACTGTCAGGACTTCATTAGCAGGGGGAATTAATTATTGTATTGGCCTCCACTTGTTGCAATGAGATTATGTTTATTTCAGTCAAAGGATATCTGTGAATCATCGTTGATAGTAGAATCACTGTGGTGACATTTTATCTTGTTCCTTCACCCTTATGGAGCAGCGCATGTATTTTTCTGATGTTACACCTGCATGCACACACAGGCGATTAGCACAATAACCATGTTTGCATACACAACTAGGTGCAGTTATCCAGCTAATACCAGGAGTGTCACATTCCAGTGTCCCTCTCTTGTTAAACAGCTGTGCAACCAGCTAATGTTCAGGTGCTCGGGCTGTGGATGATGGACCAGCCAGCAGGCTAATATGTCAACCATGTGTTATCTAAAGAATGAGTAAGTCAACAGCAGACTGGGTTCAAAGTGCACTGGGTCCTCCCTTCACTCTAATCTGGAGACACTCAGACCACAAAATAATTCCAGTCAATGATGACCTATACTTAGTTTCAGTTGGTCACACAATGAGTCATGTTTAATTTTGTTTTTGGTTGTTGAATGTTATTCCCTGGACCACTGTGCTTATCTAATCAGAATGTTTATTGAAATCAAACAGTCTTGGACTACTTTATTGTTGTCAGCAACAGTCAGAGGTTGTTAAGTGCAAATAATCACAACATTAGCAGGCGGTGTCAGATTTATGGACAGATAAACACATCATTGTAATTCAATTTGCCCAACAAATTATGCAGTCACAGCAACTGTCCCATGTATGTGCCAGATGAGTAGCTATGTGTTTAATTTTAGTGTATCAACTTTTACCATAAATTGGCACATGAGAGACAAAATTAAATTAAATTCTGAGCAGGCGTGCAGTAGTTGAATCTGCAAGCCACCAGAATCTGAGTGAGATTCTGCAAGGAGTTGGAAGTTTACATTCAATCCTGGAAAGATCATTGTTGGAGCGTCTTGGCAAGAGAGAGGGAGGTGACACTGGTTCCACTGCACTGTGTAATTACTGTGGGAGCTGCTGCATTGTGACTATTTTTGACAGGCTGTGACACAGATGGATTTGACCACAGAGACTCGCAAAGTCAAGGGCCGAGGCTGCAGTAAGCTGACAAGAAAGAGGGGAGCTTTTGAGAGAGAGAGAGCGAGAGAGAAAGAAAGATGAGAGATGGTTGGGACTCGGTCCCGTGTCTTTTGCAAGGACGATGCTTAAAGCAGACAGTAAATCTAAACAAAGATGGGTCACATCTGCTAGAGAGAACATTTTTATTTAATATATTAGAGGACCATGGAAAGAATGTCACACTGCCTTCCTTGTCTTGTGGCTAATGTAGCTACTGACGGCATTTACCCAGGTTGAGTCTTCCTCATGGCACATGTTCAGTGTTTCCATATACTGTTTTCTAATTTGAATATAAAGTGGGTGTCTGTCGTTATTGCGTTGTGTGCACTATCTGCCACGTGTTGCATCTGTCAGTAGGGTTCATTGTTAAGTTTCATGTAATACCTTCAAATATGCGTCCAGGCAGCTTAATTCAAAACAGCAGATAATATATTTCATTACCCTTCATATGAGCGAGAGAGATGGCTATCAAATGGATCGACTGTTTCCTCTCCAAATTCCTTCCTTTCCACATTTGCTCATTGTGGGTTTGTTTTCTTATTTAGGTTGTCTGAGAGCAAAATGAGTGTGGCTTTTATTTAAAAACTGTCCCTCAAAACTCTGCATGTCTCCATAACTACCGTGCATTAGTCAGACTTTATATACTGGTTACTGCTTCCTGAGGAGCCTGTTTTCATGCACTGGTTTGTTTTTTTATATCAGGCCAAATACTATGACAAGAATGTATGTGATTTACACCATAGAGCTACAGTGACAGAATGTAAACTGTCCATCTAAGTCAAAGAACATATCTCAGTGCACAAAGCCACCCAATGCCTTAATATTAGAAAGATAAAAAGATTTTACTAACTCTTCCTCTTCCTCCCTGATTGCCATTCAGGGGAGCTGATACACTTTGTTGTCAGACTCCAGCCAGCCAGGGCAGGTGTGGGCTTTGGGACAGACCCCAGGCCAGGGACATCCTCTCACTGAGTCACTTCAGTTTAAAAGCCCAGCTGTGTAAATGGCTTACAGCATCCATTCAGAATGTACCCTGCTACACGAAACACAGGTCACCCAGGCACTGGGTGTGTGCCGGTAAGGCCATGATAACACGCCAGCAACTTAATGCAACACACTCATTCCCCTTGTCCATCAAGGTGGCAACAGAAAAGAATACAAAAAGGTACAAAAAGAAAATAATATAAGGTGCATTATATTTATACGAATTATATCTATTTGTCTTATCTGTCTGTCTATACACACACATACTGTATATACTCATACACACACAGATCCTTTTTGTATAATTATACAATAATAATTATTTAATGTAGTCCCTGTGGTCTCTGGCAGCATTAGCCCTCAGCCACCGTGAATTAAGGCATTTCCTCTTTAACAAACCACAGCTTCCAGGGCTTTTGGCCGCCACTTTAGCCTGTGAGCTTCAGGTCAGTTCAGTTCATGTTAAACTCTCACACAAGGCCAGCCATACTCAGCCATTCAGGCACATTCACAAACTCTCATAACGCCCAACTTTAAATGCCCATTTACACCTCCCAGACCACAGGGAAGGGCTGTGACTTAGACGTCTACTATTTGCATCCTGGATGACTGAAACAGCAGCAACATCATCACCTGTGTTCGTATGGGCAGAGGGGTTCTAGTCCTTTACTGTAAAATGTTATCATGAGGTGTGTGAGTCACAGCTTCCTTATTTTCCCTGTTCTCATGCAATCCTGCATGGATTAATGGTGAGTGTGAGTGGCTAGCCAGTAATTGAGTATAATGGTTCATCCATGTTCAGGATTCAAGTCCATTGGTTCCTACTGAAGAGGTAAATCCTTAAAAGGGATTAAAGGGATAAAGGGCTTGAATCCTAAAAAAAAATGAATGTATTCATTTTTAAAAGATTTGTTGACAAAAATAAAGTATATAGAATATCACCAGACTTATCCTTTTAATAATCAAAATCTGTAAATAGTAATTGAAAACTAAAAGGTTAGTTGTTAAAGTTTTTCTTTTACACATATAGGGAGTTTGGTCTCGTGTAATGCGTAACAGTGACACAGTTTATTGATTTGAACATATGTTTAATTATTTTAAAAGTGATTTTGCATACATTTGCCATATAATTATATATATCAGTATCCTTATTATTATAATGATAATAGCTGCCTCATTTTCAGGGTCCCGGTAATGTGCATGCTGGCTCACTGTCATGGCTTACTGGGAACAGAATGGAGCCATTGTTAATGTTATAAGTAACACCTGTGCTTTTCCTACTAAGTCAAAACGTCTGCTGTGTAAAACTTCCTTTTATATGTTTGTGTAGATGGTGACGTTCTTTGTAGATGTTCTTATAAATGCTGCTTGTTCATTCTGTAGCTTTTTCAGTAACTAAACCCTGGCTGATGTGTAACAGTGATGCTGTAAGTCAGCCTCTGTGTCTGGACACTCAGAGGGGGTGCTGTTGAAAAGCAGTAAATTAAAAGCATTTAAAAAGTGAACAAATATCATGCAATTTGAAAAAAATGCGCTACCAGGGTGCATTTAATTGCTCAGTGTTCTGCTGCTGTTAATCTGCACCAGGTATAATACATTTCACTAAACAGACTTATGCTGTGTTCACACCAAACACAAATCGAATTTTACTCACTCGAGTAATGCGAATAAACACAACCCACAAATATTCGCCCTTCTCTTCCAGAAAAGAGGAGAGGAGGAGGGGCTTTACAGTAGATACCAATGACATTTCTTTCCGCCATTTATTTTCGTCATCAACCATGACCGAAATAACCGCTATTGCTGCCTTGTACTTGTTGTGGAAGTTGAGTTTGTGAACGTTTTCCCCTTGGTTCGGTTTCTTTTTACACAGAGAAAAATCCAAGCGAACCGAAATGCATCACT